>WTSP01024677.1:0-106793 GCA_025331215.1 Actenoides lindsayi | reverse complement strand
CTTTCTTTCTTTCTTTCTTTCTTTCTTTCTTTCTTTCTTTCTTTCTTTCTTTCTTTCTTTCTTTCTTTCTTTCTTTAAAATGACAACTGACCCAGTTTATGGTACTGATGGGCTGGAGATTCCAAAAGAATTTGGAAAAAACCCAATATCCAGTATTTTTCAGCACCTGGCTATGCAGGCATCTGATAAAAATTCAGGGACTTGTGATTCATATTTGGCCTGCTTTTGACCCCTGAACTTTGTAAAGTGATGAAATTTGAAGAGCAGTATTTGCATATTTAAACAGTTGATTTTAAAAAGCCACATGGGATGCACTTAGCACTGCTTTTTAAAAAAAAAAACCCAACAAAAAACCAAACAGCTTTCTCTTTTCTATCTCTTGCTTATGCATTTCTTTTTCATCTGGGTAGGTTTTTATTATCACACATTTAGGGGTTATTGAGCAGCACTGAGAGTCGTGTTCTATTCTTGAATCATTTACCAGATGTGTGACCTTGGGCAGTAAGTGAAAAGTTACTTCACCTATGTTAGAAATGGGCACAAAAGTGAGGTAAGTCCCGGCATGGACACTGTGTGATGAGGTAATTGCCTGTAGGCACAAGTGGAGGTTTGTGGATCTGTGGTTTTATTCTGGTATTACTGAATAGATGGGAATTATTCCATTGATACACAATGTATCTTATTGTAAAACTGCTTGTTCTGTAAGGTCCTCATGAACCAGGTACAGTGGTAGGTGATAGATTATTGTTGAGAAGCAATATTGTGAATTCTTTTTCTCTGTTTAAAAACAAAACCTTTCTTCAGTTAAAGCTTCTCAAACATGTTTTGATTGTTGAAGTTTGCTTTTTGTTCCCCCCCCCCCCCAGCAAATGACAAGCAGAGCTAGTTCCAGGTCTTATGGTTTTTAGTGGCTTGTATAAAAATTTTCTTGAGTGCATCAGTCAGGACCAAGTTCTACTACTACTCATGATTTTTTTTCTAAAAGCTTCAATAACAGATTACTTTGAAAAAGAAAACAACAAACAGAATCCATTTCATTTCTGAAAAATAATACTTTTTTTCCCTTGTTGACCCAACTAAATGTTATATATGGCTCTCATTCAAAAGGTGACCTCTTTGTCCAGAGGTACCAATTCCTTCTCTCACTGAATCCTTTTCTTCATATTAATTAATTATCAATCCTGGTAAGTAGAGTTCAAAATCTGTTCTCCAGATTTTAAGAAAACATGCTCTTGTTCTAGCAGCTGCTTTCAAATGCTCATGTACATGTTTAGCTTTTCTAAAGTTAGTTGTCCTATTGGACTTGGGCTTCTTAGTCTTCAGTGGTGTTCTGGTAGGCAGAAGGAAGTGGAAGGTAATTTTTGTGACTGTACACTGTACTGCAGTAATCATGGATTTTCCAGTTGAGGGCTCGAAAAATGGTCAGTCTCAGAAAGGCTTGCCTTTCCTGAAGTTGCAGGCAGGGATGAGAGCTGGGACTATGTGGGCATGCTGGTGTCTTTGTTTTGATTACTGTAATAGTAACCATTGTGATGAAACTCAGACCTTCTGGGTTTTCTTCATATGCCTTGAGTCTGGAAAAGGACCTTGATGGCCCAGTAGAAAACAAATGTTAAATTCCTACTGATTAAGAAAAAAATATTCTCTACGTTGTAATGAAAGATATATCAGATTTCATGCAGCTGGTAGGGAAAAGGTTAAGACAAATCTGGAGGGAAAAGGGAAATACTCCAGGTGGCTGCAGACAGCAGGTGTACAAAGCCTTGTCTCTCAGAAGAGAGGTGCTCTATTTAGGGGCTACAGATTTATAGTAAGAACCTGAACAGCAGGGTTCAGCGCAGCTCAAACCAAAGGAACCTACAAAGGTTTATTAGAGGGTGACTGTTAGATGCACAGAGAGCAGGACTTCTCTATTAAAGATAAAACCAAATGCAGGAAAGGGTGGTTGGAGTAAACCTTTTCACTGACCTTTATTGTTTGACAAGGCTGCAAGGAACCAGGTATTATCCTTTGGAAATTCTCATTGGAGTTTTGGGCTAAATATTGTCTATCCCAACAGATAAACTGGGGTAAAACTCAAGGAAGTTTTTCTAAAGGAGAACAAGCAGAAGTTTACTTTGGGGCCAAAATCACTGGTGAAAAAGCCCACTGTGACCTAATAAGTCAGGTCTGATGATGCAATAGACTCACTGATAAATACAATTCAAAACAAAGGGAAAAAGATCCTCTTTTTTCTGTTTGTTGGTTTTTGCAAGATATTTCTGTTGTGAGCAGGCAAATTTTGGATTGCTCCCCATGATCATTCAAGTGACATTTTATACAGCCATTCAAAGGGTCTTCTGCCATATTTCTTTTTTTTTTTTTCTTTATTGATTTTTCTCTTTAAAACTTTAATTCACTCTTCTTCAGTTGCTACAGTTGAGAGAGAAATTCTGTAGATCACATAGAGATAACATTCCAGCCTACACTGGGTCACTCACACCTCACATAAGACTACAAGCTTCCTGCAGACAGCTAGTCCTTTCCTGCTTTTCAGGTCTTTTTTGCTCCATCTTTCCTTTCTTTTTTTTTTTTTTCCCTCCCTTAGTATTTGGGTCTTAATCTTTCTTTAGACTTATCCTTCATGCTGTGCTTACCTGAAATGTACCAATAATTGCTGCTACCTATATGTGGTTTGATCATTCTGTGCATTCCTTGGTGAAACTATCTGTGAAACAAGACATCTAAAATATGATTCTGTAGAGTTAAAGTAATATTTTGGGTGTCTGAAATGTCTTAAAATTGTTCCGTAGACAGTCAGTTTTTTAAAAGAAAAAATGACAGCAACAAACCAACCCTAATGACATATTTCAGTGTGATGCTGTAATTTTAGCCCCTGACATGAACTATTGCTATAGTAAAGTCTTTTGCTAGTAAATGGTGAAGTGATTTCTAGTAAGGCCCTTTCCCTTTATTCCATCTTTCCATCAGTAAAATTCCTGTCTCACCAATTCCAACATATTAAAAGAAAATACTCATCTGAAGCACATTAGACACCCTGTGAGTGCCCTACAAATAGTAAATAGTAAAGACAAGCTGTTGTAGTTTCACCTTGTTTATCTTCAGATGTTTTTGAACAGGCAGAATATGAAGGAGCTTCTTGCCTTGAAGTGGATGAAGTGTACCAAGTGTTTTTACCTGTTCCTGGATGCAGAACACAGCAATGTGCAAACTCATTTAATGGCCTCTGCACTAATAAGCCTTTTCCCAGGAGGCCAAATATGTTTTTAATAAGCCTTTTTTTTCTCTTCCTTTTTCTCTGTTACCCTGGTTCTTGCTTGCTGGAAGTCTCCTCAAATGTTCTTTCAGCTCTCTGCTGTTCATTGCAACTAATTTTCTAGCAGTTTTATTCTTAGCTGGTGTGTGCATTTCTGTGGCTCTTCATGGCTGACCAGCTTCCAGATCTGTTGCCATCAGTCAGCTGCCGTGTAAGAATTTGTTACAGGATGAGTCAACAGGGAAAAGGTGGTCAGTGGCTACACTAATGGTTGGATAAGTGCTTGGGAAGCAGGACCTTAAACCTCTGCAGCATTGCAGGCTGAGGGCACAGGCAGGGAGGACAAGGACTGCCACATTGATCTCCAGGTCTTGTTAGGCCTTTGTTTCTGAGTTTGGGAGGCATGAATCAGAACTGAGCTCTGGAGCACTAAGCCACAGAGCCTCTGTGGCTGGCAAGTGTAGGGCCGGAAACTCGGATGAATAGAGCCCTAAATGTTTTGGGTTTTTTGTTTGACACTCATGCCTAACAGAAAATGATTAATCCATTAACAAGTCCTGCTGTTGCCAAAAGAAACAGACTTGCACTAGTAGATTGCTTTCATTCTGTGCTATCAAGCCACTGCATGATCATCTTTTGCAAAGCCAACAGTCATCTATCTCTTAAAAATGGGTTTTTAGAGGTAGTTGTCTTTGTCTTAAGTGTGTGTATGCGTCTGCTTGAAAGTGTCTCATTAAGATACACTGACCTTGTTGAGCGCCTCTAACAAAGCCCATAGTGGCAAATGTCTTATTTTCTGTTTGCTTTGAATTATTTCAAAATTTGTCACTAGTTTCACATAACAACAGGGCATTTAGAGTGACTTTTGTCTGTGATGATGCGTCAGAGAGACTGGGCAGCTCTTGCTATACATGATGTGAAAAATGTGTCAGTAGAGAGTGAACCAGGGCAGTTCGGAATTCGGGAAGGGCTAAGAACATTTCTGAGTCTGATTGTGCTTACTTGGGCAAAACTCCCTGCAGTCCTAAGTACCTACTGAAAGCAGTGGCACTCCTGAATATATAAAGGATCCAGGATCAGATGAGTAATGTCTTTAGAAACAAAGAAGTCCTAAACTAAAGATTTTTTTTTTGTCCTTCATGAGATACTTTATACAACATAGTAAAAACATGTGTATTTATAGCCTAGATTAAGCTTTGTTTTGTGGGCTGAAAAAACACATTTTAGAGTTGGCACCTTTCCTGAACAGATGTTACTGGCTTGGGTGAATAACTTACTCAAGCATATGATTTAACAGAATTGGATGAGAATTTTTTGCCAAACTCAATTCTGACTGAAACTGAAATCTTTCACCACTTTTCTTCCCTCTGTTGTACAGGCTCTGCTGGTCAGTTCATCCCAGTCTCTGTCTTCTGGTTGTGGCTATTCAGAGGTGACATCAACCTCTTTGGTTTCAGACTTTATTTCCATGCAAGAAAATAAGAAAATCTGTAAGCTATCTTGTTTGGTTTGGGTTTTTTTTTTATTTAAGTGTGATGGTCCCTTGTAAAACAGACTCTCAGGATAACATCAGGGGCTTCAGTGTTTGTCTTACACTGATTTTTCACATCAAATGTGTTCATTTTGCTGGCACAGAGATGTTTCTTTCTAATTGCCATTGCTTCTAGCTCCAGCTGGCTTCATTCCTTCTTGTACATTATCACAAGTATTTAAGGTTTTGCAGGTCAAAAGTGACTCGCGGTGATGTCTGTGCCACCCATTGCTTTCGGGGAGGCTACCCAGGTGTGGCTGAATGCAGTCAGATGAACAGTCCTCTCTGTGTAGGACAGGACAGACTGGATCTCCTTCTGTCTTGGCTTTGATGGATTTGTGGTCTAATAAGTCTAAAAAGCAGAGACATGAATTTGTTGTCCAAGCTTGCATCGTATTAGGGGAAGGAGCAGATTTATTTTTTTTTAATTGAAAAGGTGTCAGATTTTACAGAGGTATCGCGGAGTTTGATCAGTAGTACCAAAGCAGTTGGTGTGGAACAGGACCCTGGCTATGATGCTTTTTCACTTACCTGAGGTATTATAACTACCTCCAAACATCACTCTGATGTGTTAACACAGGGCTGTAGACTTATCATTAATTCCAATGCTGTTAAGGTAAACTCTGTAGAGAGGGAAGGACTTTTTTTCCTTTCAGGAGGTGTCCTCAGTGTTGGGGTTTGTGTCAAATTGCAGGAAGGCAGATTCTTCTCACATCTGCCACCAGAGCTTCTCAGTGCTGAAGTCATCAGCACCACATGTAGGTGAAAGAGAGTAAAGCCCAAATGCCTTGAGCACTACCCAGAAAACACAGCTGTGTGATGGTGTAGCAATGTCATTGTCAGTGGTGCCTTCCCAACAACCCAACAACCTGCAGCCTCCAAGCAGTTGGTAAGGGGGCCAAGCCTGGTGCTATAGAATGCACATTTGCTCTTCTGGATGATTCTGAGGTATCCTCTTGTGTACCTGGTTTCCTATAAAGACAAACAGGGAGTAAGTTAACAACTACTTACACAGTTCCATACTAAATCTTTAAGCACATAAATGTAGGTCAGGGTATGTATGTGATGCAGTCATTGATATGTCGCTACTAGATGCAGCCTTAAAGTAAAATCAAGGAAAATATAAATAATGGAATTACATACATAACATAAAATATATTGGAAATCAGCATGATTTACATATTCCAAATTAGGAATGCAGCTGCCTTTATTAAACATTTTACACATCCTTCCTGACAACGTTGGCCTCTATAATCCTTATTTCAGGTTTGTGTTTTGCTAACTGACTGCCCAGTGGTTATGCTTGCCTTTGATAGATTTTAGAAAACTATCATTGCTCTTAAATATGGATGAGAAATACTTCAACAGTTCTAGGACTTCTTTATCTGTGCCCTAGCCACAGGTTTCAATGAGTATTTGCATGGTTGAGTCTCTTTAATGTAGCTTCTGTATATTTGCATACAGTACAGTTGTAGAAGTATTTGGAAATACCAGTACTGATCTTTTTTCTCCCTCTTTCTTGGTCTGTTGATATATTAGGAAACATACCCTGTAATTCTCACGTTTTAATTCCTCTTAGAAACACAGCTTAATGCTTAAAGAAGCATTTGCCTGCCTACGTTGTTAGGCATCCCATTCTTAAAAGACAACATGGAAAGTAAAACCTTCTTGAAATTTAAGGAATTTGAAGGAGTTATGTTCTTAATATCTTAAGTCCATGTATTAAAAGTATACAAGCAGATTCTCAGACGCATTCACATACTCAGTTTGGCAAGAGGATCATCTATATGAGTAGCTCTTTGTTTTCCTTTCTGTGATTTGTACAGGTTGTTACAGCACTCAGACTGATACTAGCAATCATTGAAAATTCTTCACAAATACTTTAAATCTCAGGGTCTGGATTCTGCTTCGCTCACTCTAGTCTTCTGCCAGGAGAGCTGCATTTGGTTCAGTACAGTAATCCAGCTTTAAACTTGGAGAGTGCAGAGGAGCAGGGGAACAGAGTCACATTTCCATATATTCTGACGCAATATTTTAAAAAATGCCATCAGCTGTCAGATTTCATGTTGGAAGTCTTGTCTCCTTTGACCATCTGTGGCACTGATTCCGCTCAGTAGATCTTGGGAGAGTCCTAGATCAGTTACTGGGACTGTATAGCACGTGAGTCATCGCTGCCTGGTGTATCCTGGTTCAGGCTGTCATTAAACATGCCTACGTGCTGCCATTTTTACTGTGAGCATCACAAGTATGTACAGAGATGCAAGTTTGCAAGGACTTTTTTGTGAGCGCACCCTGAATGGAACAAGAGAGTTTAGAGTTTATTCAATCTACTCTTCACAGCCCCCTTAGCCAAATACCTATTGACACATTATTTTCATTTGGGGAGGGCAACAGATTTAGCCTTTGGAAATAAGCTGTACAAAGCAGCGGAGTTCTCCACCAACAGAGGCCATTCATTTGTTTGTTACTTGCATGTTCTGGTTGCTCTACTGGGGACTGGGGTCTGCTCCCATTGACCCTGCAGGACCTTGACTCCCTTTGCATTGGGTTTTGAGTGGGATTCCTCCTATTGACCCCCAGCACCTGAAATATGTCTACGGAGTCTAAACTAGTCAGCAAGGTTGTTTTTTATTGATGAAGAGAAAGAGATACTTCCCTAGGGAGCTGCATCCCATCCTAAGACACATGTCTAAAGAGCTGTGAGGAACTGCCCTTTCTGAAGTTTTCTCTGTACGGCCGCAGATTATAAAGGGAGCAGAGTACCTCAGGCCAAATGGCTCATAAGAGGAAAGATAACTCCATGCCTAGGCGGTCACACTGGCAGCAAAGAGCCTCTGACTCAGGATGGTAGAATTTTATACCCATACTAAACAGCTTTCAATAGCTAGGTAGGCAGTGTCAAAAATCTGGCTGTCTTTGATGGAAGCAGATACAGGTCCTGGGAACTGTTGCACCTGTTGGGGAAACGACGGGTGAGGAAAAAACCAATTCACCTGCATGTTACAATAATTTGTAATTCAGTAGATTGTCAAGGAACCCTTTATTTTGCTTCTGAGTAACTTGTTTGTGAAGCTGAACTGCACTTTTAAGTGAACATGAAACATTCAAAAATGCAGTTTAAATTTCTTGCAAGAGTTCTGACCCCTAAAACATAGTGCTTTCTCTACAATGAAATAATTTTGGTATAAGTCACTGCATAACAGCACTTAAAGTGAGGCAAAGATTTTTAAAACACTGCTTCCTGTGATAGTAAAGTCTTCATCCCAATGTACTGTGGAGCCAGTCCAATGTGTTCTAACTACTGAGGCAGGTTCCTTCACTGTGCTAAAACAGAAGCTGTTTGAAAGAGGCTGTCTTAGAGGTGACACAATGCCTAGGCACCGATGGGATTGCATTTGCACTGCAGCGGCTTCGCATTTCATCTTGAAGCTTCCAAGTCTTTCATGAGGTGGGAGTGATTTACATCCCGATACGGCAGTTGAGGAACAGAAGGACCGAACAGAAGTCACAAAAAAGCAAGGCCACAATTAGGGCCAACCTCTGCTTATTCCATATCCCTGCTCACTTTGTTAGACCCCACTGAAATTGAGGGTGAAGCCTTTAGTTTTCCCTCCGGGTCAATAAAAACACACTCTCCCAGTAGCATTAACTGCTGAAAGGAAATGTTGTAAAGCACAA
The DNA here is from genome assembly GCA_025331215.1 of Actenoides lindsayi. Classification (NCBI taxonomy): domain Eukaryota; kingdom Metazoa; phylum Chordata; class Aves; order Coraciiformes; family Alcedinidae; genus Actenoides; species Actenoides lindsayi. Next base: position 98,328 of record WTSP01024677.1, on the reverse strand, counting down.
AGTGTCCAGTCATCCAGGAAACAGTAGGTCAGATTTGTGTCTTGAGGCACTCTGGCCCTAGCTCCTCCTAGTATCTGTAATACTGAGAAGTCAGAAATCTTACTTGTCTCATTTTTTTTTCTGATTTTTTTTTTTCCTATGTTTTGTATTCACTCAGATGATAAAGCCAGGTTCTTTTCTTTTACTTTTTTTTTTCTCTTTTTCTCTTTTTCTCTTTTTCTCTTTTTCTCTTTTTTTCTCCTTTCTTAGTTTCTCTTTCTCATGTGGCTGCAAAGTTTGAGCTGCCACATCATTAGAAAATGTTTCTTTTTAAAATAAGCATTTCCACCAGAATTTTAAGAGACAAAGTAACTCAGATGATGATCTCCTAGGGCGTTGTGCTTGAGCGGGTGGCTAGACTTTTGGTCAAAATAAAGTTAAATGTTTCCTATTAACATTTTAGTTCAGTAATAGCAGATCTGGACTATCTTTAGAAAATTGTCTTCTTAGAAGTACCACTCCTTGAACAAAATAAGTTTGCATTCATGGAATATTTTGGAAGATATTTTTTCATACTCTGTGGCAACGTATCAACTTCTACTGTCGACTCAAAAATTAGAGGTGTGCAGTAGTTGCTCTGGCAACAGCATCTCGTTTTACCCCTTTGCTCATTTCCAACCTGTTACTAAATTACTAAGCACTGGAGAGATGCATCAAAGAGCACCTAGAGATGCTGTTAATGTAATGAAACCGAGAATTCATCTACTTAAAACATGTTGTGTCAGCTTGGAAATAAGACAGGTGATTTCTTTACCACCAGAAGTTGGCACCATGTCAAGTACTTAAAGTTTTAAAGTTAGGAAAACAAGGTCTACACACACAAAAAAATCCTTCTATGGAACTTACTGATGTGTTGTACCTGGCAAAACTGAATTTGTTTGCAAATTATGAAATATTCTTTTTACTTTATTAGTCACGACGTCTGTCAGGTGACTTTAGTGTTTTTAAGTACTTTAGTTGATATTTTCTGTGTGTATGTCGTAATAAATGTGTAGATTTATAGCTACTGTTGCAAACTTTTAGCAGTAAGATTAGTCTGTCAGATGGGAAGAAGCTAAGGACATGAATCTGTGTTATTGAAAGCAATGCTGTGCACTTGTAAAATATTCTCATGGGGTGGTTTTGGGCACTTTCTGAAAAGAACAAAGTGAGGCTTTTATTGGTCAAATAGAGCATTTGCCTCTGTGTTGCACAAGAAAATTGGTTTAAATATCAAGTATAGCACCATTTACAACACTATAGTAAACATCTAAAACCCTTTGGGGCTCAGTATCAGTGGTGTGTGGAAGTTTGAGTTTCTCAGTCTTGCTTGGGTGCCGCATCGTGCATGGTGCAGCTGTAGCTGCTGGCAAACCCCAGTGCCCACAGCCCCCCAGGAGTGCTGCCAGCTCCAGGAACAACAGGAATTATTAAAAGCGTAATCCCAATAAGTATCTCCCTTGAAGGAGGAGTTGATCCTCCTCACACCCTGTCATACAAATGCTCATTATATACTGTGCTTTTAGCTATTTCAGTCTCAAGAACTTTCACTCTGCTTTGACAGAAGGGATAAAATTAAGGAAGAAACACATTCTTTGAGAAAAAGATGCTGTTCCCAGCATCACACCATGAAACCTGTTTGGGTCTCTGTTTTTCAAGCACGAGAGCACGGGCTGATCCCTTGTGTCTTTGTCTCCTAGGATAGAGTGAGGAAGGATAAAAATTATAAGGTTCTGTGCTACTGTTGGCCTACCCTGACACAGAGTCTTGTCTCTGGTGTGACAGGCATTATGCTTGCAAAGCATCATCAGTGCATCTACACTGCCAGCACTGCAAGACTTTTTACTCCTTTTACTTGGTACAAAGGGGCAAAGTGAGATGAGGTTCTCATCCAGACCCTCTCTATAGTGTACTCCTAGTTTATAAATACTTCTGCCATATGCAGAGCAAGTTCCTGAATTTATTACTTGTGCGAAGTCACATTTGGCTATGATTTGAGAGGTTATATATGTAAGAATTGCCTTTTGATAATGTAATGTAATTCCACAACATCTGTACAATATTATCAAGTGGTAGGAGACCAACTAATAAGACCTTCCATAATGTCAGCAAAATTTCACCTCCTTAATACAGTGGTCTTATACTGTTTCCCAGCTTGAAAACCCAGTACTAAGCCTTTAAAATAACACTATAAGCTACAGAACTTTGTTTAAAAGTAAGGTGCCAGATAATGCCTATAAATGTAGGTGTTTGTTCTCAGTGTCACATTGCAATCTTCTCATATGTAATTCTGGTGTATTTGAACTGGTTTCATTTGACTGTCATTTTTAATGTATAATGTTTTTACCAGGTGGGCTGTAGAGCTGTGTTATCACTACAGTGAAATGTCCACATGTACCATGTTACAAAGTGCAGAACATACCAGATATAATTTCCATACTGGGTTTAGAGATCAGACTTTAGCATAACTTTGCTCCAGATGCAAGATGTGGACAACAGAGACATGTTTTGTTACAAGCTTTACTGATGCAGATTTAAAATAACATGACTGAAGCCCTAAATTGATATGACAGTTGCACCTTTTCTGGATAAAAGAACCGGCTGCAATGTTATGTCTGGTTTTAAAACCAATAGACATGATCTGAACCAGATTTTTCCATCACAGTTTTGAAAATTTCCTTTTGGATAGAGGGAGGGCATAGGAACATTTCAAAGAAACATAAACATGCACTTAGACACAATAACTTGTGTCCAGGCCAAATTTCAGCTGGAGTATTTATTATTTTCTACCTTTCAAGATTTCAGTGGCACTTTCCTTTACTTGTATTCTCCTTAAATTTCTACACTGGTGCAATGTAGTTGCATGTAGTTAGACTACTAAAGAAGTGCCTCAGCCCAGGGAAAACAGAGGTTGGTGAAAGGCTTTCTCATTACTCACATGTGGGAACAATGTTGCCAACAGTCTAATGTTGCAGGAGCCATCATGGCTCTTTTCTTTAGTATTTGACACTGGGCAAAAAAAAGCAAACTTGGTGTGTGGCGGTGTGAAAAATGGCACCAAGGAACTGGTCAAGAGGGTAGGAGCAAAACATGGTTTTGCTGGAGAGACCAATTTATTCCTTCTGATACCTGAAGATGTTTCTTCTGAACATAGCACTGGAAAACGAAGAGAAGCTCAGGCTGTCCTTGGTAATACTTTGCAGTCAATGTGTTAGAAAAGGATCCAAAGAAGAGCAAAAAATATAGGAAGGTATAGAAATTGTTGCTAATGAATGAAAGCTCATAGCTGTTATATGTCCACAAATATCACATATTATATGATGCTCTTTAGTTTGTATGCTGCACTACATAAACTTTCCTATATGCTTTTTGGCAGAATTTCCTCCCATGCAAATATTTTACAAACTGTGGCATGAAGCAGTTTGTTTTGCCTATGGTGTCTCACTGCTTACAGTGACTCATGCTTTTCGTTGCAGTTTGATTGCCTCCTCAAGACAACATAGCATGGCCTATAGTTGGTTAATAAGTTTGAGTGCATTGATGTCCTTTTGGTTGAAAGGATCATATGAACAAACAGTAAGATGAGCAGCCATGGATAAATAGATGATGTTCAGGATAATGCTAATTGCACTTAAGTGGAGGAGGTCAGCAAACTAAAGAAAATGGAAAAAAACCAGTGACAAATGTTGGTGTTGTGTCCTTATTCTAACTCTTCTTGTACAATCTTTGTAAAAGAAGTGAGAACAAATGAATCCATTACCCCTTTGAATACTTTTAGATTGTCATTGATATGCTGTGACTCTTTTCTTCCCACATAATATAAGATGTAGAGGTCAGCACTCTACCATTTTTTTAACTGAGAGACCATCAACTGAATTTAGAAACAGAATTTTCCAATGAACAACACACCTTCGATGGCATAAAAGCAAATAATACAAGCAAATAATAACAATACAGTTGACCTCAGCAGTTCCTGAACATTTTTTCAAAAGCTGTCTGTTTCTGGGAATGGTGTCACAGAGTATATGTAAAAACACTGGGACCTCAGAGCACTCTGCTGTGCCTGGAAGTACTAAGCAAAGGAAATAACATACCTACCTTGAGCACACTCACCCTTGTGACCAGCAAAAAGCATTTTACTGTAAAGGTGAAATATTTACAAATACCATATGTATCACAATATGCAGTCATAACCTCATAGATAAATATAAACCCAATGGATGCAGTTATGATGCTCCAGGTGCCCTATTACATCTTCATATGCCAATGTAGCCTTATGAGATAACTAGAGGAAAGTTATGAAGTCCTTCATACATATTTCAGGAACTTTATGAGCAGCAGTGACTTTGCACATAAAAATATCACGGACCAAAAACTTTACAGAGATGAAAATATTCTTATGAATCTTTTCCTCTAAAATCGGAAGCTCTTAATGCTTTAGTTGAAGATGTCTACAGAAGTTATAAGGATAAGGCATTGTGCTTCTCTTAAAAACTGCTGAGTCTGCCTGTTAGGGGCTTGCTGTATGGGGACTTTACCAGTGGAATGCACCAAGAGCAAATGTGCCATAACTTCAGTCATGACTCTGTATGTCTCAGCAACTGAAAGGCAACAAATGTCAGGGCAGCCATATGAAACCCACTGAACAGCACTCATTTAGGCAGCTGTGGGAAATTACTAATTATGGGCTAAGAACTAAATCAGGACTGGGTCCCCAGTTGAAAGGTCTGGAAGGATACTCAGGGAATGGCTGATTTTTTTTTTTTTTCCCATTGGAATTTGATTTTTTTGCCCACACAGCACTAATCCTTTTGAGATATCTTGAAAGTCTCCTTGCAGGAGGTCCCATGGCAAATGCTGTAAGTTGGAGGAGATGGAGAAGCCAGGGAATAGCTACAGTTTGTGACTGTTGTCCCAGTATAAAGAGCAAGAAGGAAAAAGATGCAAGTTTAGGTAGAGTTCAGTTTGTTCTGTTTTTCAGCACTGTGTAGGTTCTATTTACATAATTACTAGATATTAGTGTACTGCTGAATTTTTCACTGAGAATGGGTCTCTTGACCCACTGAATAAATTCAATTGCTCGAATGGAGTAAAGTACAGTACTAAAATGGTGGCCTTGACTCAACATAAACTCTGGATGGTTTTCAATTTCAGCAGAAGTTGGATCCTCATCCTTAGATCTAACTTTGTGTCATGGATTCTTGGTGGGAGCCCAACTCTTTATTGTTTAGTGTACAACAAAAGTATTGAACCAGTGTCATGGAAATCCTGTTACAACAGAAGTCCTCAAACATTTTCAGAATTTAGGGAAACAACTTCACACACAAACCTTAACCATGAACCCTAAATCTTAAGTGCAGACTCCTGTGTGTTTCATGACATGTCACATTAAACCTAATTCAAATCTAAACAAAATCTTCTTTACTCATCCTGTCTTCAGTGAAATCCTTTCCTGTTTCATGCTCCAGTTATAACAGAAGATGAATCAAACAATCCTCACCCTGCGGGCACCGAGCAACTCCACCCTCTGACATCAGCAACTGCAGCAAGAGAAGGGATTCAGATCCAAGGATTTGAAATAATGTTATTTGTGGCTTTCTTCTTCTTACTCTTCTACTAATGACAATACAGACGAATTCTGTATTCTTAGTAAATGAAAAGCAAACATTAAAGTGTCATTTAGAAATCTTTCTGTAAAGTGTACAGAGAATGTTAAAGAATATCAAACACTTCAAAAGCACATTACCTTGTCATGTGCCGCGTATGAAAAGGTCAGCACTAGTCTTCTGTCTTTTTTTTCTACATATGAATCATAGACAACAAATAAGACTTTACATTTGCATTACTATTTTAATCTGCACCATTATTTATGAGGGTTCTCAAAATACTTGTAACCCTCAGAAAATATTCTAGTGTAAGCCGGTATTATTACCCGCTCATGTTACAAATGAGACACAAAGACGGCACAGCTGAAATTTTCCAAAGTAACTACTGGCTGGGGCAGAGAAAGGGCACCTCAGTTCCTGAATACCCAGCCTGTGTGATACAGGGCTTTGTTATCAGACATGCTCTCACATACCCATGAGAGGTACAAATGTTCTCCATCTCTGAAAAATAAACACACCATTCAGATAGCTCAGTTTTTGTGTAGCAAATAAGCAAAAGCTCCAGAAAAGAGAAATTCTGACTGCACTGAAGGTCAGCTGATGTGATAAAACCAGGGGGATAACTTTAATTTTCACACTCAGGCTTTCAGCAACAGACAAGTGCCCAGTTAGTTAATCAGGCTGCCAGAACAATTCTATGCAACTTCTTCCCTTTGAATAAGTTTAGCAAAGTCAGTCTCATATATATGCTCTGCTCGCTACCTCAGAGTCACTCAGGAATGTTCTTCAAAAGGCATTTTTGTGTCTTTATAATTGAATTGATTCTTAAGTTGTGCCATGGGTGTACACCTTATCAAAGAAGAGCTAGCACTCCATTTGTTCATAATGCCCTCTAGGAGGAGGTTTAACATGCAATGTTTGCTGTTTCTGCAGGTCTCTCTGCAGAGAGAGAGGTCGCTACTCAAGGAGGCACTTTCCTCCTTGGAAACAAGAAAAGAAATCACCGGGAAGGAGGGGGAAATGCATCTGGGTAACAGGAGGGGATCTTGTCAATCTTCAAGCCACTAGAAAATGATCATGAAAGTCTTTTGTTAGTGAAGCCTATAATGGTACTATTGCTTGTCTATTGTGGCCACTAACAGCAAATAGTCTGCAAGGGCAGGGGAGATGTAGGATTAGACAAATTGTGAAGAGGGGCTCTGGATGCTTGAAAAGTGCATTCGTGCACATCAAGGTCAGAGGGGTCGAAATAGTGTCATCATTCATTCTCAATGGAAGTATTTCTATAAACAAATTGACCTTTAAAAACATCCATGGCATATATGGAATAATGCTAATGATGTACTATTGGATTTCTTCCACAAATGGAAACAAAAAAGCAATTGTAATTCACTTATGTTGAGTTGGAGACTATGTTGTACAGTACTTTTTCTACTGCTGGAAAGTGCAGACATCTTGAAAAAAATAATAAAATTTAGAAAGCTTTATTAGTATCTTAATTTTTGGTGCATCTTAAGAATAAACCCATTTAGTAAATATTTTTCAGAGGGCTCATCCTTATCCATGTGCATATTTCTGGAGGTAGCACTGGACTGAAGCTACACACATCCATTGCAGGTAGGCAAAAAGGGTGGACTGGATCTTTCCTAATGGAGGGGGACAGACCACCAGCTTTTTCTGTCCAGCGTAGTAATTTTACTTGTTCTTCTCAGTTGTGCTTTCGAGCAGGGATCCTTGCCTAATCCATCCTCTGACTTCGATACTTAGTGGGCCTATTGCTTAAGTAACTTAATTGAGCTTGCTCGTTAATAAGGAAATTGCTCTTCCATAATGCACTTGAAGTGCACAAAAAGAGCTTTGAGAAGACAATGATAGACATAGATGTTATACTGAATGGCAGCTGCTAAATATACGTGTGCTGATAAGTGTCTGTGAAGTAGCTTCATATGGTAAGACAAGTTAAACGTTTATTTCAAGCTTTAATTAAAAGTTACCTCACTAAAATTTTCAAAAACATCAAAGTTACCAACTATTTTGAATTACTCTCCCTCTGTATGCAGTCAGGAGCATGTTTTTTCCTATCATCTTGTAGCATGAACATTATTAGTTTACAAATAAGAAGTGACCACAAATGAGAAAACTGCCCTTGACAGCAGCTCTCTACTCTGTAAAGTAATATTGTTTCCAAACGCCCGAATAAAAGCACATTAACAGCAGGTATCAACAAAGGTAGCTTTATGATTTTTATTTTTAAAGAAAGACTTTAAAAGTGCCCCTGATACTTTTTTAGAATCTTTTTCAACTGGATTTTTCTTGAACAATACTTACAACATCCTGATCTTTGGGGTCAAATCATTCTGTCAGTTGCTTGCTGTGCAGTTCTGAAAATTTGGAACGAGTTTAAAAGTTTGAAGGAGTGAGTTTAACTGCCAAGCTTAAACATAGAGATTCAGGCATTCCCTGGGTCCTCCAAAGCACAGCTCTTTTTGCAGCTTTCCATCATTTTTTGGAGATACATTATAGTCTCTAAAAAATGGGAGGAAAACAATGAAAAAAAGTCTTTCAGTTTAAAGCTAGCAAAATAGTCAACTGGGCATACATGACAGCTATTACTAGAAGAAAGGCCTTATCATTTCAAACTACTTAAGATCTTCATGCAACTAAGGCACTGGGGTGAGTCTTATAAAATCTGGTTCTGGTTTTCTGGTTTTACACCTTGTTATATAAGATTGGGAAAATCACTTAGAAGTTCTTCGACCCTACTGTAGAATGGAGACAGTGACACCACTTCTGTCATGCTCCTTCACCTGTACACTTAGAGTGAAGACCTTTTAGACCAAGATCAGTCTCTTATGTGGGAATGGACAAAAGGACTCCAGTATAATTTGGTACTTTGAAACAAAATGAGGATGATACAATTCTATCCATGCTTAATCCTTTCACAGACAATTAAGCAAACAAAATGCAAAATACAGCCTAAATGGAGTACTACATTAATTTAGACACTTACAGAAAGATTTCTAGATGAGAAATCAATGAGCTAGTTACCAGTTGCTTTTCCTGGGACTAACTTAAACAAAATGTTTTATTTTACTGTTTTAGGGTAGAATCCAAGTATTCTGAAAAACACTTCATACTTTTCATTTGTGTTATCTTTTAGAGCAGAGTACCTTATGTCCATGTCAACAAATCCTAGGCCTTGTTCTAAAAAAATACTGTAATGTATTTTGGTCAGAATGTTTATGTTGTGGTTGAGCTGCAGGATGAGAGTCATGAGAAATTCAGAGATCAGATTCGGTTTTGGAGTTGAAAATGAAGATACCAAAATATGTGTCCTGGAATTAACGAAGCAATTTGAACTGGGTAAGAATTCAATGGTCCTTGCTATGGAGGATCTCAAAAGCCATTGCATGTTTGCTTCCTTTATAGTAGAAAGTGGAGTAGGATGAGGAGGAGATGCAGTGTTGAGTCTGATGTCCTTTAATATCAGCTAGCACTTACTGAGAAAGGAGTTTCTTTAGGGCAGTATCCTCCAGATCTTCTCCTGTAAAGTTCATATGCCTCCCATTGTGCCAGGGGTTTAAAGAGAGAAACGCTTGAAAGAGAGCATACTTTTTAGAAGTAATTAAAAAATAAAACTAACAATGATGGACAGCAATTCAGAAAGCACTAATGCAGAGCACCTGAAAGTTAAGTCTTTACATTGACTTCTGTAAGTTTTTGAGACTTCAGAGCTGCATTTAGCTGGCAGGGGACCACCTTTGATGGTGCCTGGAAGAAGTGAGCGAAGAGAGATTAGAAGAAGAGAGGGAACATTAAACTGAAGACATGGTTTCAGGAGCTTCCTGTCAGGAAGTGAAGCATATGCTGGTGTCACTTCTAGTCAACAGCTACTAGAAAAATAGGGAACTTTTAAACAACTGGGCCACTATTTTCAAATAGGCCTTATGTATGTAAGGGGTTAGCACCTCAGTACAAGTACATGCATGTAATTCAGTGTCTTGATTTAGATGTCATCTTCTGGAATTTCTCATCTCTGAACGTGGGCCTTCTCTTAAAGGAGTCTAAGTTTTAATTGATAAAACAGGGCATCTAGGATTAAACATTCTGACAGTAAACTCTCCCTTTGAAGCAGGTATCCAAATTCCAATTCACCAGCCATTTAGAGAAATTAGAAGCAAGATTCTTCTTTTTTCCAGTTTGTAGCATCCCAGGCACAGTGAGAAAACTTGCGCACCCAGACCTACTCAATGTGCAGTTCCTCTTGCAAGGCCTTGCAAGGCACAGGAGTGGGCTGTGGGATGGAAGCACAACACTGGGGCTCTAAACCCAGCTCTGTCCCTAACCTGCTTTGTGATATTGGTCACAAGCTTTGAAGGAGATAAAACAAGGGAAGTAGTGAAAGGTGCTGTGCAGAGAAGATGGCTTGGCCTGTGCCCTGCCGGCACCTCACTACAAGAGCTCCATTTGTTGCCTGTGCCTCTCAACCAAAGCACTGCAGACCAGGTGCAACGCTGCAAACCTGCCCCAGTGGCAGCCCTAAAAGTGACCTAAACATGACCCTGCAGCTAAAGAGACTCATCCACCCAACCTCACCTATGGGTTCAGATGAAACTGTTTCCTTTCGGCACTTTATTGTTATCAATTGTTATAATTTCTTTGGATTTTATGCAACAATAAAAGGGAGGCTTCAGTTCCTGGCTGCAGCAACCCCTCCCACAAATCAAAAGAATTAGACATTCCTTTTGAAAAGACTGAATAAATATGCCCTGAATAGAGAGGGGCATGGATTCCAAACACCCCAAAGTCCTGGAAGAAACAATTGTTCTTTCTTTTGATTCATCCCTGAAGTTCTGATACATGTATCTCACTGAGTCTGTATGGTTTTTAGAGCCAGGGCTTTGTTTCAGGTAAGTGTTGAAAGATGTCACAGGAACAATGAGACAGAAAGTATAACTAAGAGACTGGGATTTCAGCTTTCAGGAAGAGCTAGTGATTTGGGAGATCTAATTCTGAGTTATCTTTAAATGACCTGATTTTCAGTGTGTCGGATCCTCTACATGTTTTGGAAGTGAGATTCTGTAAAGGGGTCTTGAGTCGGTTACCAGAAATCACTGACCTGCTGCCAGTCACAGGGGTGTGAGTATACTCTCCCCGGCAGAGAGAACCATGGGCTGATTGCTACGGCCAAACCCTTGCCCACCATGCTGACACACAGCTTATTCTAACTTCCTTTGAAAAAAAAAGGGAAACCAACTCCTTTTGTTCTTCTAAGCTCCTTCAGCTACTGAAGGGAGTCCCTGCATATGGATGTCTGCATATTTCAGCTCTCCTTGAAAAGCACTAGGGTCTTGACCAGGCCTCCAGTTTCCTAGCTGGGGCAGAGGACCTCTCTGAAGGGGACAAGGCAGTGCTTTTGCTGTCACTGAAGATGTTAATTTTGGAAGTCTGACCTGGTACTGTAGCCAATTTTGAGTTCTCACAGCATTGTATTTAAGGGCAGGGAGCTCCCCACCCAGTTGTGCAACCTGAACAGCCCCTTTCACCCCCTCTCGTTGTTGTCAAAGCATCCCCCAGGTACCTAACACACTTGAGGACTTCAGACTTGCAGAAGCATAGCTTGGCTCATCACTCTCGCTGTCAGCTTGCTAATGCAGTACTTCCCATAAGGCACACAGAAGTTCCTGATAATCATTTTTCCTTGTATTTTATTTTGATTAATTTAAATAGGTGTAGGATGAGAAACTAGGGAGTGTGGGGGGGAGTTGCATGCCTGCATGTGGTAGAGGGATTCTGACCATTTAGAAAGAATTAATGTCCAGTTCCATACCACACTTTGTCAATGTTGGGAATTTGCAGACAAAGAAATATTCCCTTCCTTGCTACAGTCCTGGAAACAAGAGAGGATTTTATTAACCTCTGTGGTGTCTCTAAATTGCCTTTGGACTCTGTGTTGATTGGACCAAGTGTTCCTCCAAAAACTTGTTTGAATAATTAGGTTTGTTCATTTGGTGGAAATGCTGCTTTTGCTTTGCACTTCAGTCTTTGTAGCCAACTTAAAGAGGAGAATTCTTTGGTAGCCAAAGCTCTTTGGTAGTCAAAATTCTGGCTCTGCAGTCCCATCTGTGCTAGGACATTTTTTTCCATGGGTCACTCTTAGAACATTAGGACAAAAGCTAGTTCCTCTTCTCCATCTTTTTCACCTCTACTGTTAAAAACAATAATACGACTGAGCCTTTATCCCTGTTTTGAAGTACAGATCCCCCGGAGTCTGGGAAGGAACAGGTTAATATTTTGTCCCTGAGCTATGACAGGTATTTGCCCTCATTCAAGGATTACAAGAGAGCCCAGGTGTGGCAGGGCTCAGCTGGAGGGAATTGCTGCATCAGGAGGGCCTATAAAAGCAAGGAGAGACCAAGAGGTGGGTCAGACGCCCTGGGCTGAGGGGGCTGATTACTGCAAGCAGCTTATGTATTATGAAATGCCCTTCTTAGCCTGGTTGTGTGAAATTGTTGTACCATCTTGCCTTCCTTTCCCCGCCTAGCCTGAAAGCATCCTTCCTTGGCTCCGCTGACCTGTCTCCCTCCTCAGATGCATTTTATCTCATCATTTCCACTCCGTTTTACATGTTTTAGTATGTCCCATTATTTCCATATTGGAAGCTTTTTAAGCTAACAGGCCTAGAAGACTTGCAAAGACTGTTAGATACAAATTATTTTTTTCTCTGTGGCCCTTTGCATGTAAAATGTAAGCCCATTCCATTTCAAGGAAAGACAGTTAAAAATTGACCTACATTTCTGTTGGGCTATGTCTCATGTTACACAGTGCCCAACTTTATGGAAAGGTAGAGCTTTGCAGGATGTCACAATGTGGTTTGAGAAGGAAAAGTGTAAAGAATATGCCATCAAAAATATGACAGGCACTTGCTCACCACTGAATATAGAATATCTTGTTCCTTATCTCGGATGAGATTACAATTAGGGGTAGATAACACTTAAGAGATCTATTGTTCTTTTAAGTTTTTTCTTTTTTTTTTTTTTTTAATGAGATAATTACAACTATTATACACCATTACATTTTGATTCATAGAAAAGACAAATAAATTACATCAGTAAGAACCTTATGTTCATAATATTAAGATATGTTTCTGCTTAGGAAATTAACTGACTATTTTACAGTAATATCATAAATTATAAGATTTGATGGTTTAAAGAGTGGGTCTAGCTACCAGGAATCTTAATGTAGATAATGACTCTGGATATTTCCAGGTCTACAGTCATTGTTGTGTCTTGGCAATATATTCTCAGCACGCTCACTACTTCTTCTCATTAACAGGCAGGAATTCAGGCATATATCTTCAAATTTATCTAGTTTCTTCTTAATGTAATTAATGAAATAAATACTCTGAGTTTTGGGGCCAAAGAGATTCACTGATCTGTTTGAGGTGAAAGTGGAAATCTGTAGCAGATCTCCTGAATCTTAGTTCCTTACTTGTCTCCTTTAGCTGTGTATTGTCTCTGTCCTAGTCTGCTGAGTAATGGGTATACTTGCCCTCTTCCTAAAGGGGCTGCAAGGCTTAGTCAGTGCTTACAAGGTATTTAAGATTCTCAGATAAAAAGAAAATGCCGTTTCTATACGCTGGGCAGTGTTGCTACTGACAGTTGACTGAAGCATTGTGTTGTTTTTGTACTTCTGGAATAATTCAGTGAAAGCTCCAGAAGTTAAAGCTTGCAGATGGGTTTTTTTGGCTTGCAAAGTACAGGCGAGAACTCCAGCACAGTGGCATACTTACTCCTTTTCTTTGTATTTGGCTTAGGAATACATACAAGATACAGCTCTGTGCAAATTTCATAGATGTCTATGTGGTCGAAGGACTTCAGCTCATTGTTGTCCAGGTTATTTTTTCTTCAGATTTCTTTATTCTATTTCCTTTAATAACCTCTTCATAAAAGAAGGAGATGTGGCATTTTGTTCTGGGTCTGATTTGATTACAATACTCACGACTAACAGAACAGCAGCCAGTGTGCACTAAGTCCCTTTTTAAGTACTGCATTAAAGATTTCTTTCCTTTCTAGGCACCTTTATGCTCACTTTTTCAGCAAGATTTTATTTTCTGTAAACTTATATTTAAATAGCAGCAAAGGCCTGACATCCTTGATGTTCAAGTTCAAAATTTGCCTTGAACCTAATAGGACTAGAACTACCTCTTTCATCTTTGGGAGTTTCCAGGTAGTTTAATCAGCCCAAGGAGCCTTCATTTCTTGCTGGAACCTCTTGAGGGATTTTGTAATGGAAATATCTGGTAAGCAGCACAGCAGTGGATTCCCATGAACTCATATGCACAGGCTAGCAAAGCTTAAGCTATTGATACTGGGGAATGGAAGAGCTTAAGGGAAGGGATTTTTTGCTTGGCAGCATAAAGTAATACCTGCAGAATATTCGGCTCAGCATTTCAGCATCTGTTACTGCAGACGAGGCTGGGGACAAGAGACAATGAGGCTGGGCATGGCACCCCTGTGCTTATTGTAACTCATGTATACTGTTAATCAGCCAATTTAACTCTGCTGGTGCCTGGCGTTGGTGCTAGACCCCCTAGATCCATCTTTTACAGTGGCTGTTTAGCAGTGCCGTTTGGTCTTACCTCCTGCACTGAGTCATCACTTCTGAAAGCTTTGCTTTTAGAGCACTTGCAAGAGCTGTTTTCTAGAGGAAAAAGGCTTATCAGTCAAGTCACGGAGAGCTCAGTTAGATCGGTTGTTGCTTTTTAATATGAAAATAATAGGTCAAAAGGGAAAAAGCAGGAAACAGAAGATGTTAAAGTGTAGGATGGAGATTTAAATGTAGGGGAGGAGATTGTAGAAGATGTAAATTCTAATTAGGTTCATAGAAATGTAGGTCAGCACTCATTTTTGAGAAGACAAGAAAATACAGATACCAGAGTTCAGTGCAAAAAATCCATCTTTTTATAGGTTGTGAAAAATGTTAGTATTCTGTTCCAATTGCTGAATGTCTTTTCCCTCATGCTCCTGCTTACTGAGCCTGCCTATGTATCATTCTCTGCCTCACTTAGAGGTGACTATAGGCACCTACACAGTGAAGAGATTTTTTTATGTTAGTTAACTTTTTCATCTTATGGGAAAAGATATAAAGACATTTGGCTTGAAAATGTAAACCACAAAAAAATCAGAATAGAAACAAGTTGTATATTTTAAGAAGGATAATTAACCTGTGATATCCGGAGACAGGTAGTGGTTTCTCTGCCATGGCAACTTCTTAAATCAAGTCTTTTTTTAATGTTATAGCATGAAAAACAGTAGTTATGATGTGATATTATAGGCTTAAAAGATAAAGGTGATCAGGCTGTCAGGGACAGTACTCTGCCCCACTTCTAGCTAAGAGAATTTACTTTTTTTGTTTCTAGTTATAAAATTACACAGTTTACCTCCATTAGTCCCAAGGCTCAGTTCTCTATAGAAACCTCTGACTCTATATGCTCTGATCCATGCTTAGAACAAATATGTGATGGAAACTGTGTGTAAAGGGGCTATAAAAATATTTAATCAGAAGGAAGGAGATGAGTGTTGCTACTTGATGTAGCAGATCTTCATCTAGGGAGAGGAATCAAGTTCTGCTCACAAGATACTGGACTTCTCTAGATAATGAATCTAGGTACACACAGAGCATGTTGACTGTGGAGACAGCATATAGATCTTGGGTCAAAGCTGACCTGACAGTTAAGTTCTAACAAGTAGACCCTTTGAAAAAGATCTTGGGATGCAATACATTCACTTTGTGTCATAGGCTGGCGTTGCCTTACCTGATACTCCATAAAATATGTTGCAGAGGGTCAAGTAACACCAGTGGGAACTGGCAACTTATGGATAATCACTGGTTTTTAAGGACCTCAGTTGTGTAGTTGTATGCTGTCGAGTTTGGCTGTGGTTGTCAGTGTCCCCAGTTCAGCAGTGTTTTGGGGAGGCAGATTCTGCCAGAAGGCTGGCAGCTTGAAGCTCAGGAATTTGATACTTAAGGAAACTTTCAGTCTCTTTTGGCTCCATTAGCAAGCAGGTTCTGCAGTGCTGAAACAGTTAATCATCAGGATATTTTCACCAAAACTGACAGCATGGCTGGAAACATTTTAGCTTGTTCTGTTCTTCCTTGTCCTTATCCCGGTCCTTTCCATCATTCTTCTTACCTCCTGAAAAAGAAATCAATCAAAATGTAGATTAAAATTCCAAGTAAAAGTCAGTATTTCTTAAGGAAAGATAATAGCTGCTAGACAAAAGTATAGCACTCACATTCTGACAAAGCAGCATACTGTACCTGCATGTTCACTTGTTTCTCCTCAGTGCTGTTTATAGTGGGTTATTTCCTTTTTATTTTCAATGTGTTCCAGTTGGAAATTCCTCACTCTAAGCATTTGTTATGATGAGAGTCATATAAACCTGGAAAGGAAAAAAAAGTAGTTGTGCCAGAATGGGTAACTTAATCCCACACAATGACAAAATAAGATGCCTGTCTCTGTATCTGTGAGTTTTATGAATGTGTATATCATTTGTCAGTGCTGACATAATTTATTTTCCTTTTTTGTTAAAATTGGGATTTTGGAATTGGGGAGCTCTAAGGCTGGTGCAACCTTAGCTTTCCTAAAAAACATTGATCCCATGAAGAAATGTATAGATGTTTGAACAAATGTATTTCAGTTGTTAATGTAACTTGAAAATGTTGGCTAACTAGGACTGAAGTTCTCCAACCAAACATTGAGTCAAAGGACAGTCCATGGTAGTATGGTCTTTGGCTGAACTCTTCTTTGAAGAGTTAGCTGGGACAGTGCTCTCTGGGAGAGGGAGGAGATGCTAATTTTCTTTTGAGGCTGTCAAGAAGAATTATGATTTTCAGGGTCACTTTTGGGCAGCTATCCATCAGGGTCTGGGGTAGGATGGTTTATGCACTCCTTCCATACAGACTTCTGACATCTGTCAAAGACTAATTGTTTGTTGTTACTGCTGACACAGGCCAGATTCAAACCAATGACCAAGAGGTGGAAAGCTCTGTATCCCATCAGCAATCTTCCTCTGTGCATTTCTTCTATTGTTATTTTTTAGTATCCTTGAAAACTCACACTGCAGAACTTCACTGGCACTAGTTGGTCATAAAATAAGACATAAGTTTAAGTGCATCTATTTTGAGGGCTAGGCAGAGTCTTTCAGTCTGATATTTCATCTCCATTCTCAGATATGCCACATAATTATTTTGCCTGTTTACAGAACTGAATGATGTATCATGGCCTTCAAATTTTATTTTCTTCTGAAAGTTTTTTAGACAGTCTAAAGTTCACAATCCAAGAAGCTAGAATGTAATTACAGATTTTGCATCTCCTGTATGACCTGTCAGAAGTTTGCTATCTCTTATAAAGCCATTCCAGCATATACTTAATGTCAGTTTGATAGAAGAAACACTTTCATAGGTTCTCTTTGATTGACACATTTAAAATGACATCAGTTACTAGTTTTAAAACCTATTGTTATTAAGTCTCTGTTGCTATTTATGCTAGAAATAAGTGCATGTATGTCAAAACAATACATCAACTTTGCTGATTGGCTGCACCTAGATTGTGTTGCCAAGGTAACGGAACAATTGCTTTTAATCTTTTCTAAATTGTCTTATTTGTTTGTTTCACATTTCAAGTTTCATATTTAATTTTCCAATATCTGAAGTGGATGATTATTGAAAAAAAATTTTTTTAGACAATTGGTGCATTCTATGTATTTTATGAAATGTGCATGGACATACACTTTCTGTCAGGATTAAAAAGAGTAAATGATTAAATGGATTATTAAAGATAAATATCTATTATTGTGTTACTGGGTACACAAATAGGTTTTCAGTGTGGTGTGTTTGGTATTTATTGTTTACTTCTGAAGCAGGATGTAGTGGATTCATCTCCTTCACAATTTGGTTATCTTCTTAGATGGTAAGATCTTCTTGTAGAACCTATGTCTTTTTTTGTTAAGTCAGGTGCATTGTTGGCACTATGAAAACAGGAGTAATTACCTTGTTGTAATACTTTCATTGTGATTTGGAAAGGTACCTTTCTACCCAAATGAAAGGGCTGCATAACAGACTAAATTACCAATATAGACTGGCCAGTAATTCTACCAGAAGCACTTCCTGCTCATGTCTGGAGCTGAATTTTTGTTCTTCACTGTGCCAGTCAAACAGGAATTATTGCAGTTTGTGATTTCCTCTCCTCTTTGGTTATGAAGCAAGTCCCAGTCAACTTCTCATACCTAGTAGGGTCATGCTAAATCTGTGAGATCCTCAACAAAGCTTCATCTGTTCAAATGCCTCCCAGCTGATGTCATCCTAAGTGGTGATGAGCATAGTAAACTCTGAGTTATGTGGGTTAGACACAGTCTTTATTTATGCCATATCAGTAAGGATCACCTTGGTGTTTCTTAATCAGTGTATTTCAGTTGTATATATACATACATACAGGTAAGCTCTCATCTTTTGTGTAATATCATGTCTGTACTTATATACATTTACAAAGGAATTTAGAACCAAAATGTATCCAAAAGATAATGGTGATTTTCCATCATCCTCCAAAGTAGCATCTAGAAACTCAGTCAGTTCAGCCTTAAGTGGGCCTGGCCAAGAGGTGATTTCCCTACACATGCTTTTCCAAAGTAAGTATCATGCTATGAAAGTGTTAAGTGGTGAATGTATAACCTTGGAGCAAGCTTTTCCCAAAAATGGGGAACTTGACTTTGAGTCTTTCCCCTAGAAACGTGTCTAATATGTTATTAAATCAAAAGTTAAATTTATCAAGATTTGTGTCCCAAGCTTTGCTGAAGGTTTGTCAAAGAAATTACAGTATCCATGACAGGATAAGAGTGGCTATGTAACCAGGCATAACTCCAGCAAAATGGTAGATTAGGTCTGTTAGTTGGTTACATCAAAGAGGTTATAAGATCAGTGTATGTCTTCTGCTTAAGGATGTATCATCATGCTTATTAGGACACATTCCAATAATCTTCAGGTTCTTTTTAGTAGACAACAAAAGAAGATCAGAGAGATCTTAACCTGTAGGCTATTTTTAATTGATGGCAGAAGAAGATCAGAGAGACCTTACACCTGCACAAGGATTCATTGTCCTTTACCATATTATACTTAAATGTTCTGTAACTGTAACCTCAATACTTGATAAATACTGCAAGTAGAGACTACAAGAGCATACATTACAAGAAATTTTATTGCTAAAGAAAACATGTTGTTGATATGACTACAATAGAGAGATTTATGTTGGGAAAGATCAACAAGTGCAAATACAGACTCGCCAGGTTCTACCTGAAGAATGAGAACAAACATTACGTTTCAGCGAAAAGGAAGAAATACACTTAGAACTCTCTTGGCCAGTTCTTCAGGAATCAGTTTTCACAAGGATCATGGTTTTTGTTCCCAACCCACTCTTTGATGTTATCTAACCATTGTATCAATAGTTTTCCTGTTATCTTATTTTGAAATGCTTTCCAAGGGCTTATATAAATGTAAATAGTTAGGCATTTTCTGAGTTCAGGTTACACCTAAAATACACAAAACAATAGTCTTGATTTTAATGAATAAACTGTACTGTATTAGCATTTGCAAAGAGTTAGATTTTAAAAGTATCACATGAAAATAGTGAAATTCTGTAATCACTGATTTTACAAAGTGTATCACCTACCTGAAAACTCTGGGAATATTGGAAAATATGGCTGTGAGATGGAGCATTATTTCAGGTTAATAAGGTGCTGTGCTCAGTGAGCAGCTGTAACGAGAAGGAATTACCATGTAGGTTCATTAAAAGCGAAGTGAAACTTCGTAATAAAATCTGCATCCAAAGCCAGTGATGGCCATAGAAACATACCAAGTTGAATATAGACTTGAAGGGAAAAAACACAACATTCTCAGGGGAATTTTTGACCGAGCAAAAACTCATAGGCCATGTCCTGTTAAGGAAGGAGCACAGAGGTTGTCAGTGTAAAGAACAGGTCAAAATCTTCTAGAGTAACCTGAAGGTTATTTTGCAGCCTGAAAGAAAGTTTTAGATACTTTGGCAGTCACTCTGTTTGATGCCAAGTGGCAGGTGCTGTATCTACCTAAGACTGTGAAGTATTTGTGTTCTATTAATCCTGGCCATAAAGCAAAAAGTGGCTCAGGTAGAATACGACTCTATTCCCACATCAGTGAATGTAATGAGCATGGAAAATGATACAAACCTAGCCCTTTCATGTTATAATATTAATCTGAACTGGCACAACATGAGTCCACTTTTACAACAAAGATTGGACAGAGAATGGGAAAGGAACACATGTCAACTATTCTCACAACAAATCTGAATAATCTAATCTGGTGTGTGGTCCTTCTCAGAAGCTTGTCCAAGTCTGGTTACAAAATTACAGGTTTTTTTGTTTTTTTTTTTATATTGTAACAAGAAGAGACCTAGTATTTCTGTCTGTCTAAGAAAAGGCTCAAGTTTGCAACAGTTTCAGTTGCTATTAAGGACTTCAGTCAGGAGAGCACTTAACATTTTTGGATGTCAGAAACTCCTTAATTGAAAAAAGTCACAGCTATTTTCTGTACTTGAGTGGTGTGAATTTTTTTTCTTATCCTTGAAATGTACCAAGCACCAAACTTCAGCATACTGTGGGTTGGAATGACCACTTCTGAACACTCTTTCTGAGTACGTGTTCTGTACTTTAAAAAGCAGCTGATTCCACCCCCTTGCTGTCTGGCTTTTTACACTGAATACAATATTCATGAGAAGACCAGATCAACAGCCTCAGAGAACAACACCCTCTCTGCACAGAGCAGCTGCTCAGTGGTTCACCCATCCACCCTCCTCAGGCTTGTGCTTCAAACCTGTTCTGAGAACACCACTTTAGAGAGTGCAGGAGCAATGGAACCATCATGTCCCTCTGATTCCTCACATCTCTTCTGACACTATCAGTTTGTGACAACTGTGAGGGTGACTTTAAAGATACAGTTTTCCTGTTGGAAACTGGCCTGTCAACCCTTCAAAGTACATGTCAGAGAGGCCACTCAACGTTTGGCATGTGGTGCTTCCTCTTCGGCACGGTTGCATTGAATTCAAACTGGTATCTAGAATGGCTTTTAGCTGCTTTAAGCTTGCTGAGTCACCCTCATGACTTATTTATTTCATGCCTTACTGAGAAGGTGCTTTGTGACTTGCTGACTCACCACATCTGGACCTGCTGTGACACCTCTGCGTGCCTCGTGGCTTGCTTTGTGGTGACACTATGACTCGCTGAATCAATGCTTTGTGACTTGCTAAGTTGCATCTTGCTCAGGTGCCACTTGCAGAGTCATGACTTAGCAGCTTGGCGAGTTATGACTTTGTGACACATCCACCACCCTACCCCTTGCAGCGTGTCCGGCTGCCTCCAGTGAACTGTGCGCTAGGCTGTCGGAGAGCCCTGTCTCTCCTCGGCATGATTTTAAGTTTTCTGTCAAGAAGGTTGGGAGATATTTTCAGATTGATACCAAAGTGCAGAGGGTAGAAAGTACAAAGCCTGTCTGCTACCAAGTGCAATAGACTTGTCTTTTTTTAACCTGGTATTTTTTCTTTATCACTTGCCCTGCCTTTGGGCTGTTGTCATCTTGCTGGGTTTTGTTTCTACTGGTCCTTATATAGATTATTTCTGAGAGTTTTCCATCAGGGTGCTAAAAAACAATATTGCGCTGACAAAGTCTCATCTGCCTACAGTACCACCACCATGATGGGCTGGAGCAGGGCTGGGTTCTTCCCACAGCTGGGACTCATCTTGCCATGTTTTCTTGGCAGCTACTTCCTCACCTCCCTCATGCATTATTGCTGAAGAAATCAGGCTGTCACCCACCTTCAGAAAACATGTCCATCTTTTGCATGAGGTGCAGTGCCCTCAGCAGGCAGCAGAAAGCCATGGGAGCTACTGGAAATCTGGTGCAAAAAACATGAACTACAGTAGGATACATCCTGTGTCCTGTTCACAGAGGGACAAATGCCTTTAATTTTTTATTATTTTTTTTGTATAGATGAGCCCACTGTCACTATGGAGCGTTATGTCTCACCTTGCATAGAGTACAGATATTACAGTCCTCTGCCCACTCCCTAAGGCAATTATGCTCAAAAAATTAGCTGCTCTTAGCAGTCCAGCCTGGCCATGCTAAACCAGAATTCACTTTCTGTATTCTAGCAACACAAAAGTTAAAGAATTCCCTAGAGATAGCATACTGAAAAGCAAAGTAAAGGAGCAAAGCACCAGGATGGCTTTTGTGGTTTATAATATGTCAATTTGTACAGTAAGTAGGGTCTGTGTTTAATGCTCCCCTGCAGCGATGACTATTAATAATAAAAGGCCTTGAAAGGAACTAAACTTTCATGATAAAATATTTCTGACAGCTAGCCCCTCAGCACAACAACTGTTGTCCCCAGAGACTCATTCAACATTCATTTGAATCATGGAGAAAGAAGACCAGCTTGGAAGATGTTTTTCTGGAGTGCAGAGGGGCACTTTGATCCTAGCTCAGATAACAGCTGCTCTACCCGAGCGGATTTTCGGGTAGATGTATCCTTCAGCCCAGGTAAGCCTCAGGGGAGGTGTCTGATTGACCTCAAAGCTCAGGCAAGGCACCTGATACCTGAGGGAGGGTCTTTGAATGGGCAAGAGGACCTGGCATCACATTTTATCATTCTGTCAGTCTCGTGTTTCTGGTGAGAGACAGTGTACACAGGAAGGGAACTCCTGAAGGCATTCAAGTCGCACCTTGAATTTTTTTTCCCATTGTAAAATAAAAAGGAGGCAGAAAGCCAAAATACTTTGATTAGATTTTGTCTGTACTATTGTGTTTTCTCACTGCCCTTGGAGAGTACAAAGCACTTCATTTGAAATCCATGACCCTGATTTCCCGAAGCTGGAGCAAAAAGCAAATACCTGATACTTGATAAACTTCTCAGAGGAAAATGAAACAGTCCATATAGTGCCTATAAGAGCTACAGTGACAGTCATTATGGATGTCCCTACAGTAAACAATGCTAGTTACTGCATCATATTCTTTGGTACTTACACAGAAAAAAATCCAACTGAAATTAATTTTAGCTTTGTTGGGGTATGATCTGATAAAGATTACTGTGTTTTCTTTTTATCCTGTCTCCTGTGTGACCTGCTCTAGGTGATCCTGCTCTGTCCAGGGGGGTTGGACTAGGTGATCTTTCAGGGTCCCTTCCAACCACTAACACTCTGTGTTTCTGTGATCCTGTCAACAGTGTCTGTGCTGCTTCATGTAAACAAATGTGCAAAATACTTGGGATTTCTTGACTGCAGAAGAAGTGACAAGACTGATTTTTCAAAACTGATTGCACTTTAATAATTTCCACCCTTCCATCCCCCCAGCATCCCCCGTGCCTGTCTTTGTGACACTGGGGTAAATCTAGAGTAACCCGGGCAAAGATTGCACTAACTTTTTTTTTTTTTTTTTTTACTGTGCATTAATTTGGAAACAGCCTCCTTAGAAACTCTTCCTTCATTTGTGAAGGTTCTATTCATTCTTTTTGTTGTCAAGGATAATGTATCATTCTTACTCAACCTGAGTGGGGAAGGCCTCAAGATATCCCTTAATCTGGAATCTTACATTATGCCCTTAATACTACAACTTTTTAAGGTAGTACTTCTTTAGTGATAAACACACTTGCTGAAGCTAGTATCTTGCAAGACAGGAGATCATCTAGTTATATTGATTGTCTTCTAAACAGCTTCGGGAGATTTTAGAAAGAAATAAGAAAACTGCTGATCATAGGCTTTCTGAGCTTAATTAAAAGGGTAAAACCAGTGGTGCCATTGTGGGAAAACAAATGGAACAAGTACTTTAAAAAAAGCTGAAAGTTTGGTTCAGTCGCAGTCAATACAGATGGAGGTAGTCAGAGGTGCACTCAAAATTACCAGTGGGGGCTTTCAGGCTGACTTTGTGGCATCCAAGATAGAGACGTTGTACAGCCCCTTCCTGCTGAGGTATGACAGCTCTCCATGCTGTTATGAGCAGGGGCAGGGAGCAGTTATTTTAACTATAGAGTTCATGAGATAGAGATAGTGGAGTATGGAGTGTGGATGGAAGCTCTGCGCAGGGGTGGCTTTTGGTGTTGCTGAACAAAAACCTGCTTGTGAAGAGAACAGATGTGCACTGTGTCCAGCCCTGCAGCCAATTTTCAGTTTTCACAGGAGCTTTTCTTGCGTAAGGACTAGGGAGAAACCAGCTGCAGTGCACACACATGAAGACATCCTGTGGCTTCCCACAGGACTGAGATGTGGCAGAGAAGCAGCAAGGTAAAACAGCCCAGCTTTGGGTAGTTTTAACTGCCAAAAGGGGCTTTGGAGTACATGTTTGAGGATGAAGGATTTCGGTGGTGCTTTTGTATACAGTTTACACAGCCAGCCTTTTAAACTGCTAACAGAGTACAAGGTTGAGAAACATTCACAGTTGCTCTGAAGTTAAGGGTTTTGTCCTGTTGAGTCATTACATTATCTAAGTATAAACCAAAGAGTTTTCAGCTCTGAATAATTTAGGTGAAAGAGTTAGCCCTAGGCCAGGTGTACTACTTAGGGAGATGGTGAAATAAATTATTCAGAAAAGGAGACAGGTAAAACAGATGGGAAAGGCCGCCAAAACAAGACACCCAGAGGGCAGCTGTTTTACAGGTCCCCGGTGAAGCACCTCGCTTACTAGGAGGGCTGTGCTAATGAGTCAAGGAGTGGTGTTGAAAATGAACTTTGCCTTGTTAATTCGTGTGGTGGTCACAAGGAAATCAGTTACTGATGCCTAGAAGTAATCACCACTGTGTTAAAGCCTATGCAACCCACACTTCAATGTTAGAAAGCACATTCTCAAAGGATTTAGGACAGAGGTTCCTAAATTATTAGGTTTTGAAAATTAATCTCAGTGGGAAGGGCAAAAGTACATGCCTCAAAATATTGACTCAATTTAAACAATGACCTTTTTCAAACAATTTATGCTACCACATCATCCAATTGCATTTTGTCTTTCCACACATACCCGGATTTTAAATTTTGATTTAACTTGTGCAATTTGAAGCACATTTTTCAAGGAAATTTGTGATTCTTGCTACTTCTGTTTATGGTCATATGTGTCAATTTTTATAGAACCCATAATTTCAACTATGATAAATAAAGCCCTCTGATATTAAAAGTACTCAAATAGTCCAGGAACTTGTGCCAAAGCAATGAAAAGTTCTAAATTATCTTGCCATTTTTACTGACAAGTGAATATTTTACTGGGTTTTACTGTCAGTCAATGTTTGATTCTTTTGCTAATGACAATCACTAACTTTACTGATGGTTGGCAATGTAAGATGTCATCGATGTATATGAAAGCTGACAAATTTTTTTTTAAGGAGACTAAATAAACAAACTACTGCAGTTCTGATTTTCACTCCCATAACAGAGCACTTACTTTGTACAAAGAATCACGCTGGTTATGAGGGAATAAATTGCCTGTGCAAATAGCAAATTAGATATGTAATTGTCCATGTTTGCACACGGAGTAATACATTCTTGTGAGCAGGAGTTTGGTACCTTTCTTTGCTGTGGAGACATTGTCTCACCACGGATAAACTTTTCCCAAGAAGAGAATGAATCTTTTTCTCTCTTTCTCTCTTTCTCTCACTCTTTCTCTCTCTCTTTCTCTCTCCTGCTTTCCTGCCAGAGGAGTGAGTGGTGAAGAGTACAAGAGAGGAACTAAAGCAATGATGAAGAGGAGGGAAGGAATGAGAAATGAGAGACTTGAGCAAGAGGGAAACAAATGGAAGATTTGGCTAAAAGAAAACACTGTGAGGATGTGTCAAAGACTGGGTGATTCTTCTCCTTTAATTTTGTCATCCTAGATGCTGGTGCCCTGTTAGAAAATGGCACCAAAGTTGTCACAGCCCCAGTGTTTTCCTGGAGAGTCTGATGTACTGTAGGACCTTGAAAATGTCATTTAAACTCTATTTTATGTATCTCTTTGTTGTGTTACCCAGTGTGACTGAGCAGTCTGGGGCAGGAGCTCTACCTTGGCATTTTATGTCTATGACACATAGCATGACAAATCCTGTCTTCCTAGGGGTCAGGTGTAGATGTAGCACAGATCATACTGTTACAGACACAATTCTTGCAGAAAACACACTTGTACCTAGAACTAGTACAGCGATGCCTTCCCTATGATCTTCAGGTTGTTGTGCAGAAATGTTTTAATAAAGCACATTCATGTTTTTGTTGCAATAAAGGTTATCATAATAACTATTTCTCTGTTCAATAATTATCTAAACCTACCACAAACCTTTTAAATGTAAAGGAGACTTTTTTCAGGGGTAGATTTTGTTGAATTCATGTGTTTATGATGTTATGATGAATTGTGTGAAAATGAATTAGCAGTAAACTACAGGATTGTGCCTTCGCTAAAGTACCCATCAAAACTGGTACAAAATTGAAACCCATTATTTGATCTCAGATATCTCTAAAGTTAGCACAGAAGGGATCAAACTTACCCATATAACTAGCTAATCATTTTCCTTTTCAACTTTGTTCCAATGTAAACGTTCTCCACAAATAACAGTTTATGTAATTATTTCCCAAAGCATGTGTGAAATGACCTTTGGTATTCTAAGGAAGTTTATTTTGTTGTTTTATTGGAGTTTTAGGAGATATGTTGTTAGATTATTCTTGCCATCTACAGGCTCTTCTCTGAGCTGACGTTTTGCTTGTACTTATCTGAGATACTGTGTAAGTCCAAGAATCTCACTTATTTTCTAGTTAGACAAGTAAGCATGTGAGCTAAGGATGACACTCAGTCAATGAATCTTTTCACTTACTTTGAACTTCCTTTGATCTCCTAGGAGGATTTTGTCATCCTCTTCAAAGAAAACAGTATCTGCTGATGTCCATCTTTTCTGATTCCCTCCTGATATCTTTCCTTCTTCGTGACCATCATTGTGGCTTCTTTCTTTTTTTTATTTGGTAGCAGATACTTGAAGCATCTGCTTTTCTTTCATGTCTGTGTTCTTGCCTGTGTTCTCTTTTTCCCACTGTTTTAGTTAGCCTTCTTTTCTGTCTCTTTCTCCAATAAATGCAGACAATTTTGGTCTCAGCTATCCTCAGAGAGCTGCCCCTTCGTTTTACCTATCATCAGCACTGCAACATCTTCTTTTGTCCAGTCCTCAGCTGTGTCCTCTGATGTCACTAGCAGAGTGTCTCCTCGTGTCATCTTGGACCCCGCTTGTTCATTCCTCTGCTGATCTATCTCATTATCTTACCGGACAGAACTCTTGTATCTTGAGTCTTTGTTTGTCTGTTTGTTCATTGTTGTTTATACTGATCTCTTCATTTGATACTGAGTGTTATCTTTTACTAACTTAATGATTATCACTAATCTGCATGTCTGTCTATCCCCTATGCCACTTTTTCTTCTGAATAAATGTTTGTTAGACAACAAGGATATCCTGTAAATACTACTCAAACTTCCCAAATCATGTAATCATGTTGCAATTCTGTCTTATTTAGTCTAGTTGGTGTTTATTTTGAATTCCCATCCTAAAGAAAAAAAAAATACAAACAACACATATATATCTATCTGCATTAGCAATGTGAGTTAAATTACCCAGTAGCTCAAGAAGGGATTGCAGTTTCACCTAATTAAGAGGTTTTTCTCTTTTCTTATCAGGCTTTATAATCAGGAAATGACACAAGATCGCAAGTGTCATCTCTCCAGTCCTGGGGCAGTATGAAGCAAAACAAGAAAGCTATTCTTTTGGCAATTGCAGATAAAGGAGTTTTCATTTAGTTTGTTGAAAAACAACATCATCTGCATAGAAAAAAATAATGCATCTAACAATTCTGAATTAGAATTCTATGGGAGAAATAGGTTGTATCAGTAAACAATCGCCGTGTTGTCAATATGATAGAAAATCTCTACTTTTCTGCTTTTTTGAATGGCTATTTCAAGATATTAAAATAAATATTTAAAAAAACAGAATTTAAGAAGTGACATTAAGACAAACTGAGCTAATTTGGCTGGTGTTTGTGAACACTTCAATAGCTTTGCAGGCAGACATGGATTTAATAATATTCATCAGTTCTTATTTAATGGTCAGAGTCAACATTGACCATGTCATTTAAACAGAGAAGAGGGGTCATTTATCCATTTATTTTGAAAATTTGAAATGCTTATTGGTAAATCAGTCTTTAGTATTCAGCCTACTCATCCAGTAGAATTGAATAAAATTCTTTGCTCTTGAGCTTAAGAGAGTCAGGGTTTCATGCACCAACGTCCACAAAATCATCTGTTGTATGGATGCTGAACATCTGGAGTGAGCTACTGGAAGTTTTTCCACCAATGATTTGATATCACTGTGGTGCACACACCTGAGAAAAGGATTTGGTTCTTATTTGGTTCACTTCATTGTAAATAGTGTTTTGTTTAAACAGATATTTTTTTAACTAGAGTTACTCTAAAGGATCTATCAAAATTAATAAAAGGTTCTATTCAAATTAATAAAGCTGAGAAACTAGTTAACATTCCTGATGTGATTGAAAAGAATGGCGTATATTGCTTTCTACTGAGTGTGTCAATAAACAGGAGAAAAACAGTTATGTTCAGTTGAGCTGAATTGTAAATAATAATGGAACTGAGGAAGGTATACTTTAAAATGTGAGAAATCTGATCAGTATCTTGGGAGTTTCTCTGGAAAAGCAGATAAGGAATGCCATTCAGCAGTGACCTCACTGCGTTACAGGGTGGAGATACCACCTACTTGCATGGATATACATTGACCTTTTTAGATAGCTTCATGTAAGTAAATTCCAGTCTGTAGTTGAACTATCTTTAGTGTCTGATACAATATTTACAGCAATGTTTGTGGGAAAAGTGGCTTGTACATCACCTATGGGCTGGATCTATTAATCTAAGATATTTTCAAGAACTTTTAGCCTTCAGCTGTGAAAGAGAAATTCTATTTATCTGATGCATGGCTTGATATCTTTTTTCAAGTGTCTGGAAATTAAGAGGGGCTAGATTTTTATAAGTCATTAAAGTAGAATTTTCTTCGGACTTTGCTTCTATTAAAGTAAGTGGGATTCATACAGCTGTGATCAGGTTGAGGCTGACAAGACTGGGGTATTTCAATGGCAAACTATACAGTGAATCTTTATTAATAAATATCATCAACAGTACTACTGACCATTTAGTGATTTTGCTCCAGGTTTATCACAGTGCACATACTTATTATATGTGCTCCCTGCACAGCAGTGAGCTTTATCTTAAACGAATTTGATTATAAACACATTATGTAAACAAAGAGTAGTTGCTGAAAGCCTGAATTTACATGTTGACATTTGAACCAAATCCTGTTTCATGGGAATATTAATATTCTTTTAAACCTTTGTTTAATTTTTTTTTCTTTTATTTTCAGAAATGTAAATGCGCACAAAGGTGAAGCTGTTAATTACTTTCCCTGACCTGTTGTGAAATATTTCAAATTTGGTAAGTAGGTATGGGAATTAAAATGAATTGCTTTTATGAGGGAATATGATTGGGTTTTAATTTTTTTGGATGGACATATTTGTTTCGGCCAACTTCTCTAATTATGGCCTACATTTTTCCCCAAAACCTCTTTGGGTGGATGAAAAGCTTTCTACTATGCAAGCACCAATTGTTGTTATCAGTTATCTAATGTTCCTATCAGTTTTTCACTAGTACATTCTAATATCATTGGTATTAAGTATGTGATTTCTACTGTGATTAGCAGAAACTTCAGTATCTTCATTGTCAGTAGTGGGCAAAATTTGCAAAACATACTGCAGTGGAAAGGTGAAACACCCCAGGTTTTGAAAGGTTGCAACAATGTCGAACTAATTCTTCAAAGCTTTCAAACTAAAGATTAGCACGTTCAAGTCAAGTAAGAAGTGAGAGAGTGACTGAAATGATGGAGAGAGTTGTTTACAATCTGGAGCAACAGAGTTGTGGAAGGGTTGTGTATGACCCCTATATGGTCTGCTAAGAAGTGCCAGTCTGTGCAATCTATTATGCCAGCAAAAGGGGCATAAATACTGGCATCAAGTGAAGACACAGTATGACTGCCTTGGTAGAGCTTTACAGTTTTTAGCTCATGACACAATAGAGAGGAAGGACGAAATAATGATTTCTTAGTGAAATAATGAAATCTGGTAGCGTTCTATGATGTCATAACTGGCTGGTTGGATAAGGGGAGAGCAGCCAATGTCATCTACCTTGACCAGCAGGGCTTTTGATACTGTCTCTCATAACATCCTCATTA
The DNA here is from genome assembly GCA_025331215.1 of Actenoides lindsayi. Classification (NCBI taxonomy): domain Eukaryota; kingdom Metazoa; phylum Chordata; class Aves; order Coraciiformes; family Alcedinidae; genus Actenoides; species Actenoides lindsayi. Next base: position 68,343 of record WTSP01024677.1, on the reverse strand, counting down.
GGAAACTCATTAAATGTGGATTAGATGAGTGGACAGTGAGGTGGAGTGAGAGCTAGTTGAATGACAGAGCTTAGAGGGTCATGATCAGTGGTGCAGGGTAGAATTGGAGGCCTGTACCAACGGTGTTCCCCAGGGTTCAGTACTGGGTCCAATCTTATTTACCATATTCATCAGTGACCTAGGCGAGGGGACAGAGTGTACCCTCAACAAGTTTACAGATGGTACAAAGCTGGGAGGTGTGACTGACATACCAGAGGGCTGTGCTGCCATCCAGTGTGACCTGGACAGGCTGGAGTGTTGGGCAGAGCGGAACTTAATGAGGTTGACCAAGGGAAAATGTAGGGTCCTGCACCTGGGGAGAAACAACCCCATGGATCAATATAGGTTAGGATAGACCTGCTGGAAAGCAGCTCTGAGAGGAAGAATCTTGGTGTCCTGGTAGACAATAAGTTAACCATGAGCCAACAATGTGCCCTTGTGGCCAAGAAGGCCAATGGTATCCATTAAGAAGAGTCTGTCCAGTGGGTCAAGGGATATTCTGTGCCCCCTCTATTCTGCTCTGGTGAGGCCACATCTGGAATACTGTGTCCAGTTCTGGGCTCCCCAGTTCTAAGAGAGACAGGAAACTACTGGAGAGAGTCCAGCGGAGGGCAGCGAAGATGACTGGGGGACTGGAACATCTCTCTCGCAAGGAAAGGTTGAGAGAGCTGGGACTATTTAGCCTGGAGAAGGGAAGACTGAGAGGATACTTTAAATCTGCTGAAATAGAAGGCAGCAAATATTTTAGCTTTTGTATATATAAATGTATATGTGAAAGCTGTTATTAACATGCACCTTACCATAATGATTTGTACAGATGTTAAGCAGGATTATGAGACAAATGAAGGCATAACCATTCTCTTAAATCATGCTCTATACTGATCAAACAGTTCTGTGCAACACCCTAGCTATTTACTTACAACAAGATAAAACATGATTAGTGTACATTACTAGTGTGGTAAAATGAAAATTATCTCAAAGCACACATTACCAAAGCAAAAAGTACTGAACTGAAATAGAGCCAAGTAATAAATTTACACTAGTCAAAGTTATTAAAAAACATTATGAATTTCATCAAATAACTAATGTATGGCTGTATTTGCTGATTCAACAAACCTCCAAACTCTGCTTAATATTAAGCACATAAGTTAATAGTTTTCAGTCTGAGGTCTACAGATGCCTGAAAGTCCATGGTGTCTTCCTGAGAGGATTGACAGAAGTAAGGAAGAAAAGTAAGCCTTATAAATTCAATATTCTATTGGTAAACTTACAAGAGCAACATATGAAAAAAGGGCAAAGGCTGTTAATATAAGTAATATAATTAAGCATGTGAGATTATGGAATTAAAGCACTGTATGCACACTCTACATTCATTCAAATTGCCATTATTACACATACTAATCTTCTGTTACAATGCTTATTATAATAATTTAAATGCTGGCTATATAGATCTCTGTTGCATATGTTATACAGAACAAAAGCAGAAAACACCATGAAATACAAATAGATTCAAATACAATTCAAATACAAATAGGTGGGTTGGAGATGATCGAAAATACACTATGGTGTTGCAAGTGATATCATGACACATCATGTCTCTATTTTAAACCTTTTAAACGTTATAGGGTGGCAGCTACTTTCTTTAATACAATTCACTGTGCCTGTGTCCAACAAGCCATTCAGTTAATATGAAAACTGACTTACAGATTCAACAATTTATACTGAACTCTTTTATAGAGTAGCAACATGTGTGGCAGCGTTGATGTGACAGGTGCCCACAACTTGCAAAGCTATGAAGAGCATTTTTGCTATAGTGCTATTGCGTATTTTTTAGGAAATATGGGTGATACGAAATACAAGAAAGATGATCTAGTTGATTTGGGTATTAACCAGAAGTTGGAAGACCAGAGTTAAAATTAAATTTGAATAAAATTTCTGCTGAAATTCCTCACTGTTCTGCTATGTACTTGCCCTGTGGCCTCCAGAGAGTGACACAAACCTAGAAGTTTGGAAGTTATTCAGGCTCCTAACTTCCCATTAAAAGCGATTGGGTTATAAGCACCTAAATACTTTGGTGATAAAGCCTTTAATCTTTGTGTTTGCTTCAACTCTCCTTGTGTAAACTTGAGATAAATAGTTTCTCTCTGAAAATGTGATCATTTAGAAGAAGTGAGGTTTTGAGATATTACAGTAAAGAGGCCACAGGAGTACCTAAAGTAGATGCATTTCACTAGGTAGAGCCTTCAAGTCAGTATAAAGCTTTGGCTGTTGCAGTGTTTGTATTTCTTAGCAGTAGTTTTGATTTTTATTCTGTATCTGTGAGCACTCTATGGGGACTATCTTTGGTGTTAGTTGTTACTATAGATTTTGCTTATTTTGTTGTGTCATGGAAAACTCCAGTACCTTAGACTGAATCTCTTTGGAGTTCAAGACAGTACAGGGGGGGAGGAATAGGATTAATAATAATCCAAAATATGACCCAGACAAACAGTTCCTTTCAAGAGGAGTTTAATTCTAATTTTTTCCTCAAAGAGCTCCACTTCTTGGAGAACTTTTCCCAACTATCTGGCCAGAAAAATAAATGCTCACATCTGTTTTCTTTGTCCATATGTTTTGGCAAAGAGATTGATTTTTTTTAGTTCTTTTTTTTTCCCAAAAGGAAAAACCCAACTATGTGAAATCGGTATTTTTATAAAACTAATGGTAAGACACTGTGCTCTCAACTGGGCACATTAGGTTTCCATCTTCATTGTGGTTAAGTGCTACTGGAATAGAAGATATTTATTAGTATGATCATTATATACAGAACTTAAATATTAATGCAGAACAGGGTCTGTAGTCTGTAGTCCTGATTAATAATTTTGCCAAAAGGAGAAGATAACTAGTCCAGAGAATCAGTAGAAAAACTTTGCCAAATACAGCCATAGGAAAAGCGCAAGATGATGGAACATTAAAGTAAAATAAAGTCCTTGGCAGCTTTTAAAGCAGTTGAGAACTTCTGTCTCTGCAGTATTGATAGTGTCTACCCCACCAAAGTCTCCAAGGGTCATCTTTAGCATTATCTAACTAATTCAGAGACTTCTTGGAGTATCTGCTATGGAGATGTATGAGACCTTGGCTCTCTGCACAGTTGATGGAGTTGTTTTGCCACGGTGTCTGGCAGATAGCCTGGCCTGATCTCATTTAACTTTAAATACCCATTGAGACACTGATGTTGAGGATGCACTCATTTGGTATTGACTGGTCAGTTCTTCTGATGCAGCAAGTATGGGAGCAAGGGTCGAGCAGACAGCATACTCACTCATGCTATGGACTTTAGGTGTCAATATTCACATGATTAATACATCCCCAAATGCCATCACTGTCTGTGTGGTTAGCTCCCCCAACAACTGGTATGAAGGGCTGCTGTTCCCATGTTGTATGCAGAACATAGGTGGGCTGAGTCTCTTGTTTAAATTCACAGCTGATGTCTTTGAAAGAGCAGGAATTACACCCCAACCCAAGCCTCCTGTATTATATGGAACTGACTAATCTTTACCATGTTCATCCTCACAGTGAATGAGACTGGTATCTTCAGAAGTCCCCTGGCAAGACAGGAGGTGATTGTTTTGTGGACAGCAACACAGTGTTGGTACTTCCAGGGTGACACTGGTGATTATCCACAAAGTCTGCCTTGGTCCGCTGCCCAAAACTGTGCCATTGGGCAATCGTGAAACTCAGAGTCATCTTGACTGATTTCTATTTCATATATATGTTACTGGGATTTCCAAATACTGCCTGAAGCAAACTCCTGACAAATTAAATTACATATGATCATACAGATGCAGATTATGAACCATCTATGTACTCATTATAGAGGTGTTTATGTTGAGGTTGGTCTAGAAAAGCTCAGATCTGGACTGCTCAGCTTGACTGTATCTTCGTTCATTTAGAAGGATGTTTAACTATTAATCCCTGCTGAGTCAATGACCTGTCTACATCCAGAACTGTGGATCTTTTGCTTCAATGATAAATTAGGTTTTCACCACAGAGAAACATATCGTAAGGGTAGACAAGAGAACTGACAAAGGAATCTCAAATTGTCTGAGAGACATGGAGAGAGAAACACTCTGTTCTGTAGAAGCAGTGAGGGACTGTGTTATGGTGCTGTTTTTAAAATCACATGACAATGCTTGAATTCAGAATCTCCTTTTATTCTAAGACCTGGAATTTCAGGCCAACCAGCATTAGGACTAGTCAAGTGATGGCAAAGTAAGTTCTACCCACACATCCAGGCTGTAGCTTCGGTGGCCACAATTCTGTGACTCACTGAAAACTTCTGAGAAGTATTCAGCAGCCTCAATCCTGTTAAAGCCCCTGGAAAAGGAGGATACTCATCATGTTGCTAATATGGACTCTAAAGTACATTTAAAGTGTGTACCTAACAGGCTTAGATGTTGGATTTTTAAACTCTCAGAACTCAGTCAAATAAAATCACTTTCCTCCACAGCAAGACTAAGTACTACTTCCTCAGTTAAGATTATTTCCACTCTAAGGTGGAACGGATCTGTTCCATGTTGGCTGCAGACTTCTTTTATGAACTAAGATTAAAATCAGTTTTTATAGTTTGGAAACTGTACTTTTGTCACTCAATAGTGTCTGAAATTTTCATGTTTGAACTTTCACAACAAGAATAATAGTATTGCTTCTGAATTGGAACTCAGTATAGCAATTATGATCACAGACAAAATGAATGTTTCAAAAAATTATCACTATCTGAACCTAAGCTTTTATAATGTGAGATGCTTTATAATCTGATTGAGAAGAAATCCTCACATTCTAATAAAATAAGTGGAGGCAGAGTGAAAATAATAGTCAGCAGCAATAACAATACTCCTTGTAATTAAATATTTCACATTTCAAGGATGCCTATTCACAAAACACTTAAATAGCTCATCAGTTTGGCCAGTTTCCCTTGGTTGTGAGGAAAAGACCACATTCAGCCGAGTGGATGGACATCCTCATTGTACATCTACTTCAGGGAGACAGCTTATCTCCAAGCTTTTGCAATTAGACTGTCTCATGTCTATAAAATGCAGTCAGATCAGTCATATAGTACACATTTTGGTTAAATAAAGTCACTTGGAAGCTCAAGTTCTCCTTAGGTCAAAGGGCAAAACACTCCGCAGAAGAGGTCAACTGAATGGGGAGAACAGGGTTATGGGAGAAGCTTCCTAACTGATTAGGAGGCAAATTGCTCTGAGCCTTGTCAATCACATTTTATTTCCTTCTATATAAATGCATGTTTATTTTTAGTCTCTTTAGGCCTTGCTAGTACTAGGCAGCAGGGCCAATGTACAGCAGCGCAGAGCTCCCAGCTGCCATGGGGTCAGGTGGAAGTTGTGAGAACTCAGCACTTCTCATGGTTAGTCTCTAGACAGGGACAGGATGATGGCCACCCTGAAAAATAAGCAAGAAAATAAGATGGGACCTGACTTTCCAGTAAAATGTTTGTCTAAGTGTCTTAGTAGTTAATAAAGTGTGTCTGTTGTGCTCAGTTGCACACACAGGCACAGATAAATAAGCTTTTTTCTAGATTTGAGTCTACCCTTACCAAAAATAAAATAACTTAACTGATGTCCGTGGCATTACTCCTGGTTTCTAGAATTGTTGAATGGGGTTCACAATTTGCTCTTTAATACATATATCATATAAAACCCATGCAGTTATCTATATAGATATAATTTCTCTCCCTTTTGTGATAAAATAATATAAAACAAACTTCTAACTCCTTACATTCTCTTTTGGTTTATTTTATAAATCTAAAGAAGACATGGTTCATGGCAGTCCTTACAAACAACCTCATCTGTTTAAGATTAAAGTGCAAAAAAATAATAAGCCATTACTTTTGGAATATCCAAATAACCTGAGGAAAAATAGCATCCATCTGGCCTTGATATAACTGTTTTTTACATCATTTGGATGTTTCTGGGATTGCAAGATTCAACACTTATCTTTAAGTAGAGTGAGTTTTTAAAGATGTAGCATCCAGAAACTTGTTAGTAATCTGTCTGCTTAGAAGTACAATATTGTGTTTCCAGATCTGCTGAGCAAATGCACAATAAACTTAATCCTTTGGGTCTGGAAAAGCTGTAGACATTGCAGTGGCAGATGTGCTGAAACAGAAGTGTTTATGTTTGTTAAAGCTTGTGAAGCAGCAATTCTGCCAGCTCACAAGTATTTGAATTTCCTGCAAACGTTTACCTAAGGGCTATCATGGGGAAGGAAAAGAGCTCAGAAGTCATCTCTGAACCCTGTTGGCAGACTAGCAAACCTCTTCTGGTGAACTGGTTGGCATGTGCTTGCATTTTCTCATTGATCTTATTCTCTGTGAATATAGTTTTTATGGTGCTAAAGTACTTTTGGTATATGGTGTACAGTATTACCAAGACCTATACCCTATTATACTTGATATGTTTTCCTCTTCTTCCTTCTTACTATGCAATATGAAAAGCAAGAAAAAAAAGATTTTGTACTGTAGAGGTGTGACATGACTCTGGTTTGGCCAGAGCTTTGAGGTGGAGCTGCCTTCTACATCTTCTATAGTGAGCTCCCCAGAGATGACTGGGAAGCTTTAAACTCAGAAAGCCATGTTGTGTAGAGCACAAATGAGAAGTGTAGCCTTTTGAAGAGAAGAAACACAAAGCAGGTAGGTTAGAACAGGAATAAAAATGAGTTATATACAGCCCTATCCCTGCCTACAAAATCCTCACAGGCAGGTCCTTGCTTCCACACCCAGTTACAGTTGACCTGGGGACTCTGTGTTGCAGTTAATTCTGTCCAGACCCCAGAAAGGCTGTATTTCTGTCCCCTCTAAAGGTCCTGCTGATTGCTGTCTGCCCATTCCCACCATCTCTGTGGGAACTGCTGACTCCCAGGTGTGTCATCTATCTACCTTTCCTAAATGAAGGCACAGCTTCCCCTTAGCAAGAGGGAGTTTTTGATTGGTCACTTCTCAGGGTATAACTATTTTGTGTTATATCAAAGATGGTGGTGCAGGAGGTCACAGTAGCACTTAAAAACTGTTTGTGCTGGGAACTTCAAAACATAATGTTATTGTCGCTTCCCTCAGAAGCTTTTAGTTGAAATTAGAAAGGCAGTCAGAGCACAAGTGGAAATGGACTCCCAAAAGAGTAAAGAAGTTTTCCCTCATCAGCAAAGTATTATGAAGAGTGTCAATAAAACAGAGGGAATCCCAGAGGGCCAGTTTCACTAACATTATACAAATAAAGACCAGAAGCCCCTGCACTGGATTCACTGTTGGCGGAGGAATGACAGTAGATGGAACAAGAGACAGGACAGTGTTTCTGGCAAAATAGTGTTGGTTTTTCTGTTGCTATAGTTGAGCATCTGCATAGGCCCTTGTCAAAATCCAGTATACCGCTGTACTAATCCCTGTATAAATACAAATTAAGAAGCCAGTCATTTCCCTGGACCATTTACAAAGTATGTATGCGGCAACATAGGAGGAGGTACAAAGAAACAGTCAGATCCAATTATTCATCATAATAAACAATAATCATAGAATTACAACTTAGCAATTGTGGTCCAGTTTTTTTGTATGCATGGTGACAGATGAGTTTACATCAGCATTTTTAAGGAAGATAATGAAATTGATGTTACCAGAGAGTTGCTCCCAGGGGATGATGGCTAGAATAGAACATAAACTGAACTGAAAATCAAGCAAGTAGGTAGGGGTAGGTGCTCACTACATGAGTGGACTGCAAGGAGGAGCTCATATCTAGGGGCTGAACTAGATGCAGTACGCAGGTAAAACAAGTTTGTAAGTATCTTTGAAAGTAACGGCAAAATCTTGTATCTGCTGATAAAAAAGGGAAATACAGTTGAGGGATGCCTGAGAGGGGTGTTGTGGTCAGGCAGTTGGCTAAGAAGATGTTTCCTGCAGGAGCATGATGTATGGATGGATGAATGGATGGATGGCAATAGATTAGAACTGCACTCATCAAAGCCAGAAAAAAAAAGGGACATTTCAGCGTTTAGCACACAACGTAATAAGCACAGGAGCTTTAGCTTTGTGGAATTGGAGAGAACGGATAAGTTTAAACAGAGCTGCAGCATGAGGACCCAATGAAAGGGTCAGAAATTATATCCAACTCATAAGCTTGGGTTACAAATAGGAAGAAGATTATGTTAGAATTTTTCTGTTTAGTTCAGAAAAACTGGTTGTTAATAGCCCAACCAAATCCCAAAATAGGCTTTAGTGTGCTTTCCATGCCTAGTATTTATGATGCTATGCAATAGCTAGTTGTCCATTGCAAAGACTGAAGACAAATAGAGGTAGTTTGGAATAGAATGATGACTATAATATGTTTGTGATGGGGTTCATTTTCAGGTCAAGTGTAAAGACACACAAGAAAAGAATCACAACAGAACTTTGTAGAACTTCGAGGGGCAAAAAGTAGATGAAGAAAATCCTTCATAGACAGTTATAGAAGTTGAGGTGATTAAGCCATCAGGTTGATCATGTACAAATAGTAGATATCTGGCAAATCAGAAAGGAAAATTATTAGGTTCTTCTTCTAAAATCTGACCAACAAGAATCTGTAAGAGATTTTACAAGAACAACTTTGGTTGAAAGGATAAAAGTCAGTTTCCAAAGGATTTGGAATAAAAGTAAATCAGAAGACTAGTATGAACTCTAGGCAGTGATTTGGATTTTGTCTTCACTATTTGCTAGAAGTGGAAGGGATTTCCTACATTACTAAGTCTGTTTCTCTTTTGTTGTAAGCAGCTGTATCTTACAGTCTATCTATTTATTAAACTTCACATGAAAATTCTATTTTTTTCCTTCCTAGTTTTAGTGGAAAGGTGTTTCAGAACTTCAGTCTTCTCATAATCAGAAACTCTAATTTATCGGTTGATTTTATTCATTGCTCATTAGTAATCATTTGTCCTTGTGTCATCCTTGTCCATTTGCTTAAGTATCGTTTCTCTCGCTTTAGTGCCTAACCTGAATGTATTTATAGAGAGCAATTATATCCGCTCTCAGCATGAATGAGCTTAGAGATGAAAGGGAGAAGGAAGCAAACATGTTGCTTCAGCCTGGACCAGCTGGAATCTCTTTGTTCAGACTCATGTAAAATGTTTTGCAGGAGCTGAATCTGGAAGCAGCATTTGTGCAGCTCATAGCAATATGATACAGATCTAGCCACCTCACAGCAGATGAGATGGAAATGGACATATCAAGCCATGGTTGCTGTCTGAATATCCATGGATACTGTGGAACTCAGAATGCTAAAACTACAGTCCAGCTTAGCTGGAGAATAGCGATCTGCATTTGGTTGTGATAAAGACCCATGGTAAGACGTTGTAAACACTCTCCACTGTTATCACTTGTATTTTTCTAGTGTTGGGAGTTAGGTATCTGCCTGTATTAGGTTACCACTAGCTGCATGGCTCATTTTGCAGAGAGGACTGTACATGGTGTTGTCTGCATGCTATACACTCTTGAGATAGGAGTTCCTTCTGTTCTTTCCTAGAGTTGTTCTATGGCTGTCACCTAGAGCTCTTCACACTCAGCATACTGAGAGAAGAGCAGGGTTGCCCATCACATCTCTAGGGCTTTTTGTACAAATTTCTAGCTATAAAATAGATTCAATCATTCAGTCATAACACTCTCCATCATAGCATGTATTCAGGTAAGTGGTTTGAAAGAGGGATCCTTAAGGGAAAGGCAATTGCAATAAACTGTTACTTTGCTTAGCAGCATCTCATTGCCAGAAGCATCAAGCATACCTGAACAACCATATGAATATGTGGTTGTACATCATTCCTTTGGATGTAAATCTTATTTGCCTGAGAGTAGTTTGCTGTGACTCACATTTTTTTAAACACATTTTAATTTTTATATAGAAAGGACTTTTAGATTGTTTAGATTGTTTTAGAAATGTTTATTCCTGTCATATATGTGTTTGCAGTTGCAGTCATTCGTACTGCAAAGTATGGGTTTTCCCAGACAAAATCTTCTTGGGATTCCATGGACTGCAAAAGCAATGGAAGATTAAGAGTCTTTAATTTTGAAGAACATGTAACTAAAAATATTGAAATAGAATAAGATGCTTGTCATTGTAACTGCAGTAGATACTACTACCCACTAGAATAGTGCATCTCATCAGCCCTTTTCTTCTGGAAAGCTTAGCTTAACTAAACCCAGCCCTCTCCCTGTAACTGACCTTTGTGCAGCTTCATTTAAAGGCAAAATTTGTACAAATTTGAGCCCTTCTCACAGTTCAGTACAAACCATGCTGTCTTTCTTGAGGGAGCTAGAAATACAAGAGTACTGAAGGTCAGGGTTGTGGTGCACTGACAGAGCAACATAAGGAAGCTTGTTCAATGCCTGTTTTAGGTGAATGATTCTTACAGGGTTTTCAGAGAAGAAAAGCAGTGTGGTTGCCCACAGTGTTTCTCAAAGGAGCTCTGCATTAAGATTCTGGAGACAGGTTTGAGTTCATCTGGTCTTTTGCCTTGTGCTTACCTGATCATGGGAGGGAAGGCTCCATGGTAATTGAGAAAGGGACTGCATGTTGCAGTAACTAATCAAAAATCGATTTTGACAGCTTATTCAGTGAAAAGGAATGAAAAAATATGGAGGTGGCAGGAGACTTTTTTAAGACTTTCAGGAAGGGTGGAGGTTTTCTCTTGTAATTCCAAGAAACAACAGCAAAACAAAACAAAAGAACTAAACCAAAAAGGACAAATACAGTGCGTGGAAAAAGCCTGTTGGATGCTTGTCTTTGCACAGTAACTCTCTTCATCAGGAAAACTGCTTGAATACAGTGAGTTGTGCAGCAGTACTCCAATTTTCTGGTGGTGCCCTCATCTGTTCTTAAAATATTTGTCACTTGTCCAGGTGTAGATTTAAAACAAAAAAAGTAATAATCAGCAAACTGAAATTAGAAAAATGTCACCTATATGGTTGTGCTGATAGGGTGATGCTGTCTGCTCTGTGCACACAAACAAACCTGCAGGAGTAGGTGACCCCTTCTGCATGAGTGTATCCAGGGCAGGTGAGATGACCATGCACAGAATGATGTACTCACTTTTTTTGAAGCATGTACTATATAGTAAAGCTGCCTGTATCTCCCACAGGGAAAAAGAAATGGACCATATCGAAGAATTTCCCTGAATCAGATCTGATCCACAGACTAACATCTGGACAAAACAGGTAAATAAATAACTCTGTAGGAAACTTTGAAATTTGGAGACATTTTTAAATTAAAAACTAAAATGTTTGTTTTCAGGCTGTGCCAGGGTGTTTTGGGAAAGACCAAAGCAGACATAAACTGACAACTTTGTGGTATCACAATTGAACATCTCTTTAGCAAGAGAGGTGTTGGGGGTTTTTTTGTTGGGTTTGTGGTTTTTTTTAATTAAATAAGGATATATTGAAAAACTGTTACTCAAACAGTAGGAACCAGTATCTACTTCACTTCCTACTAAGACCTTTCTTTTCAACAAACAAAACCCTTCTGCTAAGAGAAGGCTTATGAGGCTGATTCTTTTGTTCTATGAAGTAGGAAATGTCCACCATATCCAAGAAAAGAACCAATCTCTCAGGAGCTCCAAATAAAGAAAGGAAGGTAAAACCTCCATGAGAAGCCTAGAAGCTTCTCTAATGTCACTGACTGTATGTAGGACATCTCCAAATCTGTAGTGATGATCTGCAGGGTCAAACTCTCCAACTGATGTGAAGCTTCATCTCCTTGAGACCTGTCGTTTGCTTGGTGCTAGCTAGGGGCTGGCATCTAGAAGTCATGGTCCAGATCAGGGGCTACTGTGCTAGACACTGTATAAAGCTATCATGGAAAGAAGATTGATGCCACATTGCAGCAATGCCACATTGTTGTGGGATTTCTTGTTTTTTAATTGGAAAAAATCCCCTGCAGTTATCCGATGCTCGAGGCGTAAGTACAAAGCACGTTTAAAAATACAATAGACATTCAAATGGGAACATTATTAATTAAAAGCCTCCACGTACTGTACAAATGAAACGTTCTTCTCTCTACCTACTCAAGTCATTCATTCAGAAAAATCCTGGGAAAATAGTTAGGCTTTGCAATGTGCCCCATAGGTCAATGTATTCAGGCTCCAGCAGACCAAGTGGGAGGAGTGAGTTCCAGAACGGCGAAATCTTCATTGCGAACTCCATCTCAAAGGGAGTGCATTCAGATATGTGCACAGCACGCTCACAGAAAAAGTGGCTCTAGCCCTTTGCCTAGCTCAAATTTTAAATGAGTCCTTTAATATATGTATAGCCAACCAAGGAAGAGATGCTGACCTATGCTCCTGTCTGAAGCACAGCAGTGGGAAGGACTTTGAAGCCCTGTAGGGTTTTCAGACCCACAGCTTGCCTGCCTTTTTTTTTTTTTTTTTTTTTTACTGTATATATCCTTATGGTATAGATTTAGACCACAACAACCCCTTTTCTGTACAATCAGCTACCCTTTGTCCCCTTTATTTAATAACAGTGGCATCCTTAAGAGTCACACTGTCCCTGGGCTGCTCACTGACAGTATGGTACAAAACGTATCTCTGAGAGCTGGTCTCACAACTATTTACTTTTCCTACAGTCCCATATCAAAAGTCCCTTTTTAGTATAGGGCTGAGTCAAAGCCTGGCTGCAGAACCTGGAGCCAAACTTCCCTCATGCTTTAAAGTCTGGTGTTATATTTCAGATCCATCCCCTAAATCAGACTGGCTTTCAGTGTTCAGATCAGAACAATCCTGATCTTATTTGCTCGCTGGCTGCAAAACAGTAGGAAGATTGTCAATACCCTGCTCGGGCCCTAATTAAAAATCCAAACTCAAATTTAATATTTCAAACATTATTTAAAATATATTAAGATAGTCAGTCCATTGCTGTTGCTCATTACTCTGTCGAAACCTAATATTAGTAACAGCATGTACAGAGGACCTGGAGCATGAATTAATAATGAGGTGCTTGTGCTGGAAAACATGCGAGAGCCTGGTTCCCTGAGTTGGCAGACGTCCGGCTGAGACTAGTTTGCTCTTCTCTAAACAGTGATCAAATCGTCTGCTCAACAAAATCATTGGGAAGGAAAGTACTCCTGATTAGTGTACTTTCTCTGATGATCGTTTTCCAAAAACAACGAAGACAACGGGCCATCAGAAGTTAAGGGGGCCACATGGGAAGAAAAAAAAATTTTAAACGGGTAGTGTTGTACTACTGATCGAACAGTAGTAGTGCCAGTAGCTGAGTATGATCCTCAAACAAGTGAGGACCTCCCGTGCCCTCAGTCTGCCCTCACCTTGTACATGAAGTCTCTTCGTGAGGCTTTTGAGGTGGATCAACTCTTTCCCCCTTTCTCATTGTTCGAATAGAAAACAAATCTGAATGAGAGTATAGAGAAAGAGCATGTGGCTTGTTAATGCTCCTGGCATGGAGCGAAGGTATTGAAGGTGTTTGCAGGTTTTCTCTAGATGTGAGCGAAGACTTAGCAAATCAGTGAGCTCTCCAGTTGATACCAGAACCAGAAAAGATGTACAAGCTAGAAAATACCTGTATCATTTGTAGTATACAATACATGTACATTTATATATAACAATGTGTACGTGTCTACAGTATCTGCATGTAAAAATACATTACAGTCATACAAGCTGTATTTTTTATCAGTGTAATAATACCACAGCTAGATCAATGATATAGTATAGCAATTAAGTGCATTTATTTGTATATAAATGCATGTGCCCTTCTTACACATGCTTTACAGGAGCTGGCTTTCACCTGTCCTCACAATGCACCACGCTGGCCTCCTCCGCCCATGCAGCTTTTTCTCCCGAGGGTGAGCCCAGCTACCTTTGTGCTTCCTCTGTGTGTGGAGAAATGTCTTCAACATTTGCAGAAAGCAAATAATAGTTGTTAAAGCTGTGTGTGCCCTGAAACTTTAGCTGTGCCCTAGTCTTACACACCCTTTTCCTTTAAGATGAACATACAGTTACCCACAGTGCAGCACTCAGCCCTGTAGCTACTGCCTTGTTCTCGCCCTGTAAATTAAAAGGTGTGAAGGAGAAGGAAATTTTCCTGAGTAAATGAGAGAAATTATTACATAATTGTGTGTAATTTTTGATGCAGGAAACAATTTTCTCAGTGCACCTGCTGGGGGGAGAAACAAGGCTGCTTCAACCATCAATCTGTGGGACCTCAGAGCTCAGCCTGAAAGCAAAGGTGAAACGAAATACGAAAATTGCCGTGCAGCAGAAGAGGAGTCAGCTATCTGAGGGCCTCTGCTGAAATCCCATCTTTCGGGTAAGGTTTCTTGTGCATTTTCGTGTTTTGGTCACCTGACAGTAGCTCTCTGGCCTAATTGGTTTCCTAGTTAACAGACTAAGTAATGATGTAACCAGAGCGTGTGGGAACCAGACCTGTGTGACAGATACAAATTTTCCCAGCCATACCAATTTTGCCTGCTTACCTGGTTCTGCTGCTGGTTATCTGGAAACTTGAACTACTTAAAGGATATAATGAACCTAGGAGAGGCTGAGACACAGCTTAGTCGTTTAACATAAAATTATCCCCTGCTGCAAAACATATTAGCTTGTGAAGTCCAATTATTTTTGTTACTAAACAACACTGTATTTTAATAGATGTGGCTGTGTCCACAGCTTGTATTTACTTTTTCTGTGGTTGGCTGAAGCAAGAATTAGTTGTCTGTAACCTAAAGGAGCACATCAGCTCTGTTCAGTTACAAGCATGTCTCAATAACCACTTTCTGCTCTCAACTGTCTGCCATCCCTAGGTGCTCTCACACAGTGTTGCTCGCTTGTGCTGGTGATTTTTGTAGCTGAATGTTGTTGCTATTGCTTGCATGACAATACAAGGGTTTCAGAAAACCTCCAGCTAAGATCAAGGTCCTGTTGAACTGGGCACTCTATAAACATAAAATGAGAAACAGTCCTCTAAATGCAAAGTGGTTCATCCACAATGTCTCAGACAGAGGTGGTTTGGTGGAGAGTAAAGCTTTGCAGCCTCAGAGCAGAGCCCTGTAATGTCTAAAATAAGCAGCCTGAGAAACAGCCTCATGTAAAATAATCAAAGTAGCTGAGGAAAGGATGTGAGAGGAAACAGGAACATCTGGCATGGAGGAGGCCTGACCAGCTTCCTTCTCCGTATGATGGACGAAGTGAAGGTCTCAAGACTACTGCTGATCTTGGGAGTAGCTTGAGCTGTGGATGTGCCTGGCTTTTGTCATTTGTGTGGTCCTCAGGCAGTTCCTTGCAGAAGGGACCACAACTCTCTGCATAACAGTTAGCTGTTTTCTAACAAGTTGGGGCACCCAGACTGCTGCTGGATGGGTTACAGAGCTTGAAGCAAACTTTGCCACAACCCTGATGCTTATATTTCTGCAGCAAAATGCAGCTAGTATGTCCTGTGTCTGTGCTTTAATAGAGAGGAGGTAAGTTTTATGTTTGTTCGCATGCATCTAGCACTCACAGAGATGTTTGATAAATGGAAGAAACCGAGAGCAGAAGCAAGAAGCTGGACTTCTAAGGTGATGTGGAATTGTTTTATGTTTTGCTTGAAAATAGGACTCTTGAATGCGATGACAGAAATCATGAAAGTAGCAGGGCTTTGCATACACTTGATGTGGTTAATCCAGTCAGTAAATGTGACATTAAAAAAAGGGACACCCTACAGTGTTTTGGTATCTTTCTATTTGAAGCTTATACAGTGCTTAACGTGTATGCAATGGATCTGAGGCCTCACATCTATTTAAACTCTTTGGGAGCAATATCAAACATTAATGGGGATTAGTGTTAGAACTGGTGTAAACATAGCAAACAATCTGCTGTAAGTGTATGCTCACATTTCCATATGTTATGTAGGTAAGCAGAGCTACCGAAGAGGAAAGAAACCCTGAGAGGTAGTTCTCAGCTAACTACTTCTAGGATTGGTAGAGGCAGACACTAGTAAGGCACAACTATATCATGATATCAGAATCTATGTATTTGTAAAATGCTCAATATAGTGCTGCAATTTAGTTTTGTAAAAGGTAAGAAAGATTTAAAGAGAGGCAATTCCATTGTGCAAAACCACTAAAAAACAGATAAAAATGATTTAGTACTTCCAGGTGCACTGTAATTCTTGGCAGAAAAAGTTAATTCCAGGTGCGTAACTTAAAAAAAAAATAAAATCCATCAAAAATCCAACCCTGTTGTCAAACCTGGATAAAACCATCAAGTTAGAAAAATAGAAGCTAAACTAAGAACAAAGTCCAAAGTATAACTGCAGAAAGACAGCATCTCCATTGAAGAAATTACTGCAAAATTACTGCATATAAGTGAATCTCCCTATTACTTAAGTAAACATGGCTTGATTCTGGGCAGTATTTCAAAAGAGATAAAGCTTTGGCATGCATGAGCACATAGAAAGATGACATATTCACAGTGGGAGGTATAAGGTGGGGTTTCCAGTAGTGCCAAGATTTTTCCTCACACATACACGCTTAGGGCCAGATCCAAAGCTGCTGAAGCAAAGAGCAAATCTTTCCACTGTCTTCAACTGGCTTTGTATTCAGCATCCACTCGCTGAGGCTAGCAGAAAGGGGAAAAAAAATACGTTTGTTTCCTTATTTGTGGCCAAATCATTTACACATTTTCTTCCTCCTTTTAAGCCTGGGGAACTCTTGTCAATGACTTCCTCAGGGGCAGGTCCTTAATCTACAGATCAAAATATAATCTGTACCACAAAATGGAAGATACAATTAAACCAGCTAAAGTTATTTGCTTCAACAACACATGTGGTATGGGATATTATTATTCCCTAATAGAATACACATTGATTCATTTGACACATTTTTTTTCAAAGAGCTTTTATTTATACTACGTGTTTATGGACAAATATGCATTGAATGCTTTTAAAGTCCTATTATGGTTTGGGTTTAGTTCCACATGTTCAGATGAAATGACTGAGACTAGAAACCTACAACACTAATGGAAGCTCTTATAGATGGTGCCAGTTTTATATCTTGCAGGGTTAGTTGCCACTATATTAATATCTTGCAAGTCAAGTTAATTTCTTTCTTTTTTTTTTTTAAGAAAACATATTTTGCAGGCTCTATGCAATTTGATATAGTGTCACACTTAGTACATGCCAGTTTTGTGTCTGAATCAAGAGCCAGGGAATTATACCAGATCAGACCTCCAAGTAAGTAGGCTTTACAGAAATCCATGGCCACACAGAAGGAAAATGGACACAACAATCTTGTCTCCCAAAGGTACATGTGAAAACTCTTTAGGAATCAGAGTACTAGCTACAAAAGAGAGATTTTTTTGGAAAGTCTTGTTTTCCCTAATGGCTGCACCTTCAGCTGCTGTGATCAGCGGCTGGGTGTGTGGCAGGGCATTCGGTTCAATTTGCTCCTGTGAACCAACATTTTTTCCCTTGCTGTAACCTCCATTTAACAAAAAGGAGTTTGAGAAACCCAACCCTTTCTCAGTCACACGATCACTCCCTGACTTTCAGTACCGCTGTCATCCATGGGAGCCTAGGCAGTGTCATGCCCGTGATAACACATGGGCACTTCAGCAAGATGAAAATAACACCAGTGACTACGAAAACCTTTCTGCCCTCACCTTGAGACTGCTGGGCTGGGTGGCCATTGCTTATTGCAGCAGAGCAACAAGGTGTGACTCTGTGCACAGGGCAAAGCAATTAACAGCCCAGCTGTGATTGCCCAGGGCTTTCTATAGCCTCTCTCTCTTTTTCCCACACATAACCACGCGCACGTAGGGGAGGGGAAGGGGCTTTTCATTTCCATTCTTCCCTCGCTGCTGTGATTGCACTAAGTCGGTACAGAGATCCTTATCTCAAAGCAGAGAGGAAAGTGAAATCTCCAGTTTTGTCACTGTTTGAGTGCTCTGTAATATCTAGGGAGTTCAGAAGGCGCTGATTTTACTTTCATGGCATCGCTGTGAATTAGAGGTGTTTGTTCTGTCCAGACTTCAGCATTAGGGCAGACAGGGTCCCAGGGGAGTAGAGGTGTATCAAACCCAGCATGAAGTGATACTTCTGTGGGTTTGTGACATTGTGATGAATCTGTTTTCCACTGGAAAACACTGAGGAGAAATTTTAATTTTTACCTACCGTCTCAGACTCTAGAGTTTTCAGGCTGCATAAATATTAAAGGCTTGTTATTTACATTAGAATCATTATCTTTATAGATATCAGTGTTTGCTAAGTGATCAATAATGAATAATTCATTCAAGCAATTCTGACCTTTCCTCTCTTTGTTATTCACCTGCAAACAGACTTTGAATTTTACAAATTTGTTTGTTACTCAAATCATTCCAGGCTCTCTTCACAACTGTATTTTACTAGTCTCCTTTGCTCAAAAGCTATTGTCTCCCACCATACTTTTATCAATTTGCTTCTGTCGTTGCTTGCAGAGTGTAATTGAATATTTAATAAACAGACCTGAAACTCCCCCTGACTTTAATCAAGAGTTACAGGATACCTGTGGGGATTCAAGCTAATGCTTCTGACACAGCCACTGACAAGGTACGCGCTGTGGTCGTTCATACAGCAAGCTCTGCCTCTTATTCCCACTTGTTGGAAACACAGTAATTGATAGAGTTCTGCAGCACGTGGCCAGGCTGTAAAGTCTGGGGAATTAACTCTGGTGTTTACGTACAAAGCAAGCGTGGTAAGACAGGTTTCCCTACACCACAGCACAGTGTGGTTCAGTGTCAGAGCACCAGAATGGGATTTCAAGGATTTGCTTCACATTTCCATCCAACCATTTCCATGCAGGGTTGCTTCCCACTGTGCCTCAGGTTCCTCTTCTGTAAATCGGTATCGGTGTTGCTTGAGGAAGATCTTGCTCTGCAGAGACCACAAGGAGTAAAAAACACTCCTGGCATTTAACTTTAGGCACATATATTAAGTTGCTTCCCCTGAGCTTCCTGAAAAGAGAGTTGTGAGAAGTTTCTCCACTGATTTCTAGCCTTGGGGCTGCTGTTCTAAAACATCTCCAGGAGATCCTTCACTTGCTGTTGGAGAAGTCTGGAGAGACTCACCATCTCATAGCTTGGGTTTAGCACCTGAAGAAACACTGCAAGGCTTCTATAAAGAAAAAATAGTTCTGTAAATAAAGTATAGTGTGTTTGTCCCTGATCCAAATACTTTGATCTTCAAGATAAGAATAGGAAAAAAGTTCTTTTTGTTTTCAGTTCAGTTCGTCACTATTCATCATTAGTTTATTTTGGATACACTTCTGAGAAGTTGTTACCTGCCTAATGGGGAAAAAGAATTCAAAACTATATAGAAAAGAATGAAGTTGGTCGTAAGGAACTAATTTCTTATCTGAGTCTACAAATAAATGATTGTAACAGATCACTGTAAGTAAAACTGCTTAAAATGTTTGAAGAAAAAAAAAGTCCTGTAGATTTTTAGGAAAAAACTGCAAATATATACCTCAAGTTTGACTTTTTTATCATTTCAAAGTGAAATTTCAAGATTAAAGAGTCAAAACTAAGCTATTTTCATTTAAGTTCAGTTTGAAACAATTTTCAGTTTAGTTGTCGAAAGAAACTAGAAAAATTTTGCTGGTGATTTCACTCCCTGTTATATACTAGTCTCAATATATTTTATTTGCTTTCTTCCCACCAGAAGTAGAGAGAGGATTTTTATAAGTATTGAAAGCTTAGAAATTGAAAAAATTAAGAATGTAAAATTGGAATCCAAATCTTCTCATTTATTCTAGGTTTTCAGCTAGAAAAAAATATGACAAATGGCCCTGAATGAAATTGTTTTCTTAGTTACTAATGTTTCTCTACTTAAAACTTTAAGATGTGATTGTTTTTCCCCTCATGTTCTCAGTTTTTGGGGTTTGGTTTGTTTTTTCTTTCTTACTAATCTTAGTAATTTCCTTTTTGTCTACACCCAAGCTGTGGTAAAATATGAATTTCTACTTAAGAGTGACAGTGATTCAGCTGTTTAACATAGAGAATCACAGTCCATATGGACATAATTATCCTTGATATCTACTAACCACAATGCTCACTTTTAGCAGTAAAAAATAAATTTGACTTTTACCTCAGGGAGTTTACTTCTATATCAGGAAAGAAAGAGGGAAACCTTAGTGTTCCTGCAATGTTTTTGGTCTGAATATATTGAGGTAAAGAACATTTACTTATGCAAATCCCTTAGCATTTCTCAGGTCACTTCTGCACCCAGGCTCCTGCCAGCTGAAATGTTCAGGCATGCCTGGTGCAGCAACTTGGATTGGCGTGTTATGGAGATAAAGAGTAGCTCAGGCTTTTTTTCTGGAGATCAGAAATCAAACTCCACCCAACCACTGGGGTGTCTTTGGAGGAGCAGCGGCACTTCCTGTGCATTTCAGTGCCTAGCATTGCAGTTCTGATCCAAGTTTAGACCTGCCATAATCTCAGTCTGCTGCACGGCAGAAAATCTATTATTTTCTTCACACCTGTCTCAAATTCAACTCAAAACGAGTTATGAGGAGAACCAGAGCCCACAGAATATAACAATCACTTAAACTAGTCTCCTGATGTGTGACAGAAGCATCAAAAGTGAGAAAATACAGTACTGCTCATTTTCACTAGTCCTTGTTTATCTTTTCACCTTCTTCTCTTCCTTATACCATGAATTCTCCAACATTTGATGCTTGGAGACACCATATCTTATTTCATCTCCCAGTCACTTTTATCCCTTCCTCATGCAATGCATTCAGACAAACCCTGTGATCACAGTGAAGCCCTGGCCAAAATGGCTCAGCTTCCTTCCCAGGGTGTCAGGGAGCCAGGAAGGAAGGTTTGTTCAAGGTCTTGGCTCCCTCTCCTGGCTGGCTTTGCAGCAACTTAAAATGAGATTTTAGCCCTTCAAAAATTAGTGCTTGCTTACTGCCAATGCACATTTGAAACAAGAGAGAAGAGCACTCTAGTGACGAGACTCTGCTTTCAAAAAAAAAAAAAATAAAAAAAGGAAAAAGCCTGATTAAAAAGTTGGAAGCTAATCTTACAAAAAATACAGTTATTTAAAGTAAAATCCTCATGGTTTTGATATAGACTACTTGAAAATGTTTTCCTCCTGCCAAGACTGCTTAAATGCCACATACATATGAGAAAGGGGAGGGGGAAGGGTGGTGGTGTTATTTGTTTGTTTTTATGGATTACCTGTATTTTCCTTTTGACCTGGAGGCTCTAGACTTCTACTTAGTAAATGTCCCAATAAAACCTGCATGTTATCCTTAAGCAGTGGTAGCCTTCCCCCTACCTGCTAATTGCTTTATTTGTCCTTACTGCTTCCGTCCCCTCATCAACAAAGGCTTTAGCATAAAGGGCAATGAGGTAGAACATGACAAGAAGAGTGAGAGCCAGAAGAGTGAATACTTCTGTAATTACACAGTAGCCTGGAGTAGCTCTTCTCAAATCAATTATGTAGCCTGGATTGCCCAAAACTCTGAGGACAGAGCCCTTGTTTTAATTTGCCTATGGAGCTATGTGCTTCAGTAATGGGCAAAATTCTTGCCTTGTTACCAGTTGCCTTTTATCAGAATTCACATAATTCCTTCCTTATTTATTTTTATCTAATTACTTTATTAATAATACATTGTGCTTAACGCAGCTACAAACCAATCACTGCAAATTGCTTTGCAAACATTGACAAATGAAATTTTGCCTTATCTTGTTGAAAATGTAGTGACATGTCCATTTTTCAATGGGGAAAGCTGAGACAGATGATTGTAATGGGAAGTGATTAGAAAAAGCAACTAGAAAACCACCCGTAAAATCCTGATAAAATGCAGTTGCAAAGTAAATTGTTGGAGAAGCCAAGAACTTAACCCAGCAATCAAAACAGTCAGCCCAAACTCCACTTGCTATGCACTTCTCAACATTATTCTTTCTGGGAGTTTATAATGGGCATAAACCTGGATAGTGTTAAAGCAAAGTATTGCCAGTGCCAAGAGGATTTCAGAAGTTTTGAAGACTGATTTTTGTCGTTGTTGAAGAGTTTACTAAACAGCATGCTGCATGTAACACGGACCTTACAGGATTAAGGAGAATGAGCATCTTTATTGTCAACTGATTTCATAACTCCAGAAAAGTCTTTTATCTTCCAAAGCTTCTAACTCTTGTTGTTACAGAAGTGTCAGAATTTCCTGTTTCAATGGCTGGGATGTGGCCCACATGGTTGTCACTGCCCTCATTTGTTTCTCATTTCTTCCCTGTGCGACACTGAACAGAATCTTTGTCCAAATGCCTGGGCTGGTTTGGAATCGGGCAAGAATTTGGTTTTGATCCCTATTGTCTTCATAAATGAACAACCAATATGGAATGAGCAGCCAGAATATCAATTGTTTCACTTAATGACTTCAGCAATGATGTAGAGAAGGGGAGAAAATATATTTGAAGATGTGTTTAAAAGGCGTTACAGCCACTGCATTCACATGGAAGAAGTTTACAGCAGGCAGAAGGGTAGCTGGTGAAGCTGTTCAGGTAACTGGTTGCTCACTAATAGATGCCTGTATGCAATAATAGAGGTGAAGGCCTGAAGTGAAATTTTGTGCCAGATTTTGGTGAACTAAAACACTGAGCAAAATTTTAATATTTCACTGAAAAGCAGTTTCAGTCTTCCTAAACATTTCCAATTAACTGCAAGTAAATTTAGAATGAAAACATTTTCAGACTCTTAGTTTAAAAAAAAAAAAAAAATCAACTCAAAACCCATTCATGAAACGTTTGTGATAATAATGTGTATTTCTCAGTGAAAAAGGTTTATCTGGAAAAACCGTGTCTAGCTCTATCTGTAAGCTTATCTGCATAACCTGTAATAGAATAACTATAGCTATAGAAAGACTTTTGTTCTTTTTGGCATAGCTGATCAATTAGATGCGTAGGATGGAGTTACAAAAGCTCTTACAGTTTGCAAGAGTTGCTTTGCTGTTCGTGGCTTTATGAACAGCACAGTGCTAGAAATGATGTTACAAGGACTGAATGGTATTTTGAAAACTGAGTTGTTCCACTTTACTTCTCATTGCTAAAGCCCTTGATTGCCACTAGTTTCCCATAGGATTTTGAAGCCACAGAAATGCACACGAAAGGTCAGTCTTTGATTCAGTCTGCCTCGATGGGGGAAAATAAAGGCAATGGTGTTATGCCTGGGACACAGGGAGCTGAGGCACAGAGGGGCAGGATTATTTTTATTCTGGTTTTGGTTTGGGGTTTGGTTTGGGTTCTTTTTTTAATATCTGGCCAAATTTTCAATAAGCTTTTTATATTAATTTCTATTTTTGTTGCTTTCACCATCACTATATCATCTTTCCATCACCAACCCTCATTGGCTGTAAGTAACTTGCCCAAAATCTATGAGGAGGTCACTGGGAGAGCTCGGAACTGAATCTTTCTTATCTGTAATGACAGTCAATGCACACCTCTAGATAGGGAATAGAGATAAAACTTCATCCAAAATCCATGTCAGGTTCAAAAACACGTTTTAAAAGACAGCTGACCTACTGCAGGATTACAGTTTCAGGTGAAGCAAGCCAGAGCCAGAGCAGGTCCTTACTGAATAACCTGCTGTGTGCAAGGTGAAAGCAGCACAATTTCAAGGCTGCGTATCCTTAGAAAGTCCAATGATCCCATGGAGAGCAACTAATCGACTGGGAATGAACCAGTACATCTTGCAAGATTTTTTTTCTAGGCAAGTTGGGTGCCAGTAAAGTAGTCTAGAGAGGCAAAAATGAAAAATTTAGCAATTTATTTATGCACACAAGTCCAGTAGCTGGAGTACAGGCTTGTCAGTGGAATGTCACCCACCTCCTGTGCCTGGATTCTGAGTCATCTCAAAAGGCAGCACCTTTTTATAACCCTTTAAATTTCACTAGGAAAATCCAAATGCTTTATTATCCTGATATTAATTTGCCATGTTAGCCACTGCTGTAATGTCCAGACAGTCAAGAAAGCAGGGAGTAATTGTCATTTAGGATGAGACAGTATTACATGGTTAGATAGAAATCATCCCTTTAAGGATTTATAGGAAAACAATTGGTGTAGTATGGTGTCCAGCTACCACCCCAACTACTGGTAATGCATTTGTGAAGGCATTAACACATTAAAGTTTGAGCTAGGCTCCCCCTTATCTTAGAACAGCCACCAAATGGCATTCTTGCAGTATTAACTTTCTGTCACTTCCAGCGCAAGATACGACCAAGAGTAAAAGGCTTCCTATCTCCCCATCAGCTCCCTTAACTGCTCCCTCTCAGTGCATGTTAATTTTGTGCCTTCGTTTCACAGTGCACAACTGGGAAAAAATGATGGGCTTGTAGTAATATCCTTCCAAATAAAAGAAAACATTTGTATCATCAAAGTTAAAGCTGATAAACCCAACTTGCAGTTTTCCAGAAACTTCAGATATCAAGGAGCACACAGCCTTACCACACAGGTTGCAGGCAGGTGCATTGCAGAGTTTTTTTCTCACTCGTGTTACCACTACATTTGCTAAGTTAACAAAGCAAAAATAAATCAGTTCTCTGCTTTTTTAAACATTTGGCTTTTTTTGTAGCCATGTGCTGCCTGCACACTGATATAACAACCCCCCAGACTTAAAAAGCCCCCTCCCGCCAAAAACCAAGATCGATTTCTAAAACTTACAAAGCATTGTCACTGCCCACAGCCCATAGTGACAGACAGGGATCTGTGTCATGATGATCAGAGGCACAGGCAGCAGCTGGCAGCCTGGGCAGCTCTGCCTGCCCTGGGCCCACAGCTGGACAGAGTGAGCTCCCCTTTCTGCTTTCCCAAACCCAGAGGAAGAAAGCAGAGATCACCTGTGCTTCATGCCACTGCATGAAAAGAGTTTCAAACTGCAGCCAAACAAGCTGCCCAAGGCTGCATACTGTACTTGGCGTTTATGCCAAATGTCACTTTTTACATACCTAAAATTAACAATAATAAATATGACTAACGTATTGATGAGGAATAACATAATTACATTCCTGTGTGGCCAGTCTGACCTGTGGAGATGCATATTTGGTTTTTTAACTGATATACATGATTTTTGCTTTGCCAGCGCAAGCATCACTCCAGCTCGGTGCTCTTCGCCTCTGAGGTGGCAGGTAGGGTTTGACGGGCAGTGGCTGCCACAGCCCATGGAAGTTTTTCCCCATAGCTGACTTGGGAATGCTCGAGGGGGAGGAAGGGGTTGCAAGCAGCCCAAATACACTAGGAAAAAGCATCTTTATCACTGGGAAAGCAGAGAAAGCCAAAAGAGCTAAGCCTCCCTTCGGCCAAACCTTTTACCTTTGAGGGCTGAGGGTTTGGGTAGATTTTATTTTTTTTTAAGGAGGAAAAGGCTAGAGGGGGGGATGTGGGGGGGGAGCAAAAATGCTGACCTTAATTAATGGAAGGCCCACTAGACCCGAAGGAAAAGGTTTGGCTCTCAAGGCCCAGGCCTCCCCCTGAGCCTCTCCTGGGTGTAATGAGAGAGCTCAGCTTCATTACTGGCAGCTGAGGGGAAGGGTCACTGGGGCTGGATTTGCAGGGCCCTCATTGAGGGATCACTCCATGCTGAGAGAAGCTGGCCATGCTCTTGGACACCTGGTCATTAACATTGCTAATTAGCGGCCATTAATCAGGGCCCTGGGTTTTTTGTTGTGTGTCACCGGCTCAGAGGAACCAAGTGAATAAGAAGATTGTTTCATTACCTCCACAAGAGGTGGAATGAAAGCAGTTCCCATCAGCTCAAGATGAGCTGAATTAAGGGAAAGGTTAGACAACAATTTAAGATGAGCTGCCAAGGGAGAGCTGGGGGACCTGAGCTGTCCTTTGAGGGGAAAACCAGTCACCTATAATTAATGAAATCTTCCACAACCTCACTCTAATCACCGTGTGAGCTTCTCACCAAAAAAGTATCTTTTGCATCGGACAGACTCTAATTTATCTACAAGCTTTAATTCCATGGAATTTTAGCAACATATATATAAGCACAAATGTGTATATAGGTGTATGCTCACATAGCATGAGTGTATCTATGAATTTGTCCAATATATTTACCTGAGTCATCAAGGATGTTTTTTAAACAGCCAGTCCCACTGGGGAGAGGTAGGGGGGCACACAACATAAATCTGTATTAAAAAGTATTTAGACCATACTTATGAGATTTCTTTTTTTTTTAATTGTATATAAAATATCTATATATTTCTATTTTCTATGCTATGGCTGTGAAAGCATAGAAGAAATCAGTGTTTTTCAAAGGTAGAATAATTAAAAAGAAGTTTGGGTTTTGTAGGTTAAAAATGACATGGGAAAAATGATAGTTATTGGCGTACATAGGCAAAAGTAAAGAATTTAATTAGCAACCAGATTGTTAAAATGCAGTGTTCTCCTCCCATGCTCTATTGTCTAACTTTTGTGGAACAGGTGCCTAATTTTCCTAATGGGATACATTTTAATTGACAAAGTAGTTTGATTGCTTTACACCAATTTTCAGTTTCTTGCTTACTTTTACTATAGTAAACTCTTTATTTCTACAAACTCCAATGCCCTCAAGAAAGTAATTAGAAGCAGGTTTTATCTGCCTGTCTTTTTTTATAAACCACTTTTTGATTTCTAAAACCTACTAACCAAAAGCTTGATTTGTTCTGCTGATGTGTGAGAGCCAGTAACTTTTAGTCATATGCACTGAGCATTTCAATCAAGTTGTTTGCATATCCATTCATTTCAGAAAGACTCTCAAAATGGATTACAAACATTTAATTGTATGAGGAATAAAATAATTAAGGAAGGACAAGTGGAAGTTAAAAATATGCCTAAGGATTCACAACAGTTATTGGATCGTTCTCATCATGGAGCATAAATTCCTTCTTGTAGTTTCAAAGGACTTTATTCATCTAAGGCACATTGCCTTTCGTAACAACAGAAAGTAAAACTGTGTTTCTTATGTATGTGATTTTCTTTGTAGAGCTGTGAGGTTGGTTAAAAATGTCCATAAAACTAATCTTTGGAGCATTTCAGCTGGTCTGGAATTCTATATTATGATTTCTGGGACTTCATGGGAAAGTTGAAGGCTCAAGGGGAAATTACACAATGAACAGCTGAGAAAAAGTTGCATTCTGGCACAGAATCATGCAAATGGGGCACATTCTTCAGTTTTCTCATGACGGATTGTCTCTGAAACTACTGAGCCAAGTTGCTGAAATGCTAATGAAGGAGAAGCATCAATGAGCGGTGTCATCCTGGGGGCTTCTGAAGGGGACAGAGTAGGAGACAGAGGGAGGGGACAAGGGGGAGGGAAGGAAGGAAGGAAGGAAGGAAGGAAGGAAGAAACAGAATGAAAAGAAAGAGAGCGGGAGGAGTTTCAAATATTGGGGCTGGCCTACTCTTAAAATTAAATGAAGGGAGAAAAAAATAGAGCTGTGATGAACAAGTCCTTCTTGGGTTATAAAAACGAATAGAAGCACTTACAAGCCAAGGAGTTTGTCTTTGGGCTGGGGAGAAGTGAGTGTGAGCACTGCTAACACTTGGGGCCACCCTTGTGTTTGATATGTGGGAGAGATGGGTGTAACCCCTCAGGCTCGCTAGAGAAAAGCCGGAGGGCAGCTTACCAGTGTTGGAGGGATGGTGTGATGGTGAGGTCCTTCAACCAGCTGTCTCAGTGGAGGTAGGGGATGGAGATCCATGCAGCAGCAAATACACAAGGTTTATTGATGTGCCAGAAACAATGGAAGTGCCTGCGAGCGATCCCATAGGAATTAGGGTTTCTCCCCTTAGCAGAAGTGGGTGGTGGATCAATATCCCAGCTGAAGTGCATCTACACCACTGCACAGAGCATGGGCAGCAAACAGGAAGAGCTGGAAGCCATTGTGCAGCAGGAAAACTATATACTCAATACTGGCGCCAATTCTGTTTAACATCTTTATCAATCGTCTGGATGAGAGGATTAAGGGCACCCTCACTGAGTCTGCAGATGACACCAAGTTAGGCGGCTGTGTTCATCTGCTTGAGGGTGGGGAGGCTCTGCAGAGGGATCTATACAGGTGGGATAGATGGGCTGAGGCCAGTGGTTTGAGGTTCAACAAGGCTAAATGCCAGATCCTGCATTTGGGTCACAACAGCCCCATGCAGCACTACAGGCTTGGAATAGAGTGACTGGAAAGCCGCCCAGTGGAAAAGGACCTGGGTCTGTTGGTCAACAGCTGGCTGAACGTGAGCCAGCAGTGTGCCCAGGTGGCCAAGAAGGCCAACAGCATCCCGGTCTGCATCAGGAATAGTGTGGCCAGCAAGACTAGGGAAGTAATTGTCCCTGTACTTAGCACTGGTGAGACAACACCTTGAGTATTTTGGTCAATTTTGGGCCCCTCACTACAAGAAGGACACTGAGGTGCTGGAGCATGGCCAAAGAAGGGTAATGAATTTGGTGAAGGGTCTAGAGGACAAGTCTTATGAGGAGCAGCTGAAGGACCTGAGGCTGTTTAGCCTGGAGACAAGGAGGGTCAAGGGAGACCTTGTCGCTCTCTACAGCTCCCTGAAAGGAGGTTGTAAGAGGTGAGATCAGCCTTTTCTCACAAGTAACAAGCTGTAGAACAAGAGGAAATGGCTTCAAGTTGCACCAGGGGAGGTTTAGTTCGGACATTAGGAAAAATGTCTTCACAGAAAGTGTTGTAAAGCCCTGGAACAGGCTGCCAAGGGAAGTGGTTGAATCACCATCCCTGGGATGGTGATAAACCCGAGTAGGTGCGGTACTGAGGGACATGGTTTAGTGGTGAACCTGGCTGTGCTGGATTAACAGCTGGACTCAATGATCCTAAAGGTCTTTTCCATTCTAAATGATTCTATGATTCTAAAGAGAAGAGGATCCCATTGCAAAACTGTGGGGGAATGGTGCTTAATAGGTCTTTTACTTGGCTCTAAAAATTTTTACTAGAAAAAAAAAATTTTTAAGCATTTTTCTTATGTCCCAGACTTTGTACACTTCTGTTTGTAAAGAAAACTGGTTACTTTTCCCCCAGTAGATAGCTGAGCTTTATAACCAGATACTCCAATGCTTAGCTGTGAATGAATACTCCTTAAAATATTTGGCTTTAAAGTATTAGATCTCGAAACACATTTATATTAAAAATACCCAACAGGCTCCATTTCACAGACCTTCAAAATTGTTCTGTTCTCACTCACCCCAGCACAAAGGGACGAAGATCTCTGCCAGTGGTACGGCACTATTTTGAACATCTGCCTGGAGGCTGCTTCCAGTCAGCTCTCCTAGAGGTGCTGCTGGGGGCTAAGCACTATAAATGTGGCCCTCCGCACTCCAGATGCAACATGTGTTATTCAAGCTTGCAGAAGGGCAGCCACAGAGGAACAAAATCCAGTCATCTGCCTTTGTCTTCATTGCTGGTGAGAATGGAAAATTAGTAGATGCCATAAATGTGTATGTAGACAGGGGCAAACCAAACTCTCTAAGTCTAGGCCAATGTGAGGCACGGCTCTGCAGTGGATGCATCACTGGACCAGTGATCTAAAGTCCTTGATATTTACCTTGTTTATAACCTCTGGGAAGTCCCTTCACCCATTTTTTTCCCTCTTCCATTGAGACCTTTGCCTCCATGTGTCTACTTAAATTCGTTGAAATGAAGAAAACCACCTCTTCCTATGGTGGTGACCTAATTATTGCCCACCCTTTTGGGTTGTTTGATAGGACAGCTTTTGCAGATGGTATCCTCCCAAGTAAAAGGCATAGACCAAAGGTATTTTTGTTTGAAAACTGAGTTTTGAAATTTGAAATTTTGAAATTTTGACATTTGAAAATTTGAAAATTTGTCTGACCACAAAGGTCAGACTTGACCTGGAGTTGGGTTGGCCATTTGATACTTAATGAGAGAATGATATGGGAAGAAGAGACCAGCTACAGAGAAGGCACTTAAAGCACAACCAGCACGTGAGGAAACCTCTTTGGGTAACTGGCCCTGGCCTCACAGGATAGGGGTTAAAGGAAGGGAGAAGGGAGCAACTCCTCCTTCATATAGTTCACATAGGCACACAGCCCATATTGCTGATAACCCGCAGGGAAAGGGCTGATAGCAACACAGAGGTGCACACACTGGAATATACAGCCTTACTTATACTCAAATGATATTGCAATGACTGTAATTAATGTGATTATGGATGCCATCTCTGCCTCTCAGGACTCCTGCCACCTTGGCTGAATCCAACCTTTCCACACAGAGCCCTGTTCTATGCAGTGGTGTCCCAAAATAAGACAGGGCATGCTCCCATGCCCAAGGACTTCTACACCCCCCCCCACCACTGCAGATATCTCCTGGTAGTTAGTGCATCCCACCCTGCTCAGCCAGAGCACACTGCGTCTCACAGATGGTTGGTGGCAACCCCAGACTGTGTCAATCTAGACATTCACTCCCTCATTGCTAGCCTTTCTGAAGTATTTTCCACACCTCTGCAGGTAACGAGGGATTTCTCACCTTC
The DNA here is from genome assembly GCA_025331215.1 of Actenoides lindsayi. Taxonomy (NCBI): domain Eukaryota; kingdom Metazoa; phylum Chordata; class Aves; order Coraciiformes; family Alcedinidae; genus Actenoides; species Actenoides lindsayi. Next base: position 37,791 of record WTSP01024677.1, on the reverse strand, counting down.
TGAAAATCCTACTTCTGCTGCTGCTTCATTTCACTGGTTTCCCAAGTTGGTGCTGTAGCTCCCTGATTTTCTGTGGAAGGATTGCTCTCTTATCTCATCTGCACTGCTAAAAAAGCTGGTAAGTGCTGAGATGAAAATATGGGCTCTTTTCTGTAGGGTGGTTATATAGTTCTGTAACTGCTGGAAAGTATGTATGCATTGGGAGAGAGAACAGAAAGGAAAGCAGTTTGGACTTTATTGCTTTGATTTAAATAAAAAAGAGGTTCCTCTCCATGACCTGGAGGTTCTTTGGTACTTAGGAATGTTTTACAATGTTCTGCCCAAGCAGCACCAAAACAGTAAATGAATGAATTACAGTAAAGTAACCAGAATGCAGGATATGTGATCATGCCACAAAGCAGGCCAGTATTAAAAAAGAAAAAGAAAAATTCATACATAAATAAACAAGAAACAGCAACAGGAGCCTGAAAATGCAACTAAGGCCATAGTCTGGGTCCAAAAAGAAAGGGCGTATATTGGCACCCAAAGTTTTGATTGTATCTCATCAAAAAAAGTTAAATAACATTATTTATCTCTCAAACTAAACTTTTTCAAAGTCCAGTGATGTCTGAAAACAGGATTTTTGCTCAAAGGGTCATCTGAAATGCTGTATTGTACACAGTGGTATGATTACAGTGAACAGGAATTAGGAGATCCTAAAACACGCTGACAGCCCCTAATATGCCTTATTGTGCTTCAGTGCTCCAGCTCATATGGCACAGTCAGGAGGACCACCCACAGTTTATAACAGCCATAATGGAAAATTGTACGGGCTGGTCTAGCTAGGCATAATTGGATGGGCAAGAAATTGAGTTTTCCAGCTTTCAGAGCTGTTTACTTGACCTGTTTTAATTTTAGTTGAGATGGAATAATACATTTTTCAAGGAAATATTCAGGCGTTGTCACTTTTTAGCCTAATAAATCTCATCTCCAGGAGCGTCTCTTAAGATATTCACATTTCTAATGGCAAAGAATACAAACTATTTTGACATTATAGATTAAATTCACAGTAGTTGTACAGCTAACAGCACTTATGCTGAACCATTTGAACTGCTTGAAAGTTTTATAGGAACCAACGTGGGGTTTTTTCACCCTATCATTTGACCTGCTTTCCCCAACTCTGCTGGCCTGCAGATTACTTCTTCTGACATATTCTTAATGCAAGTCCTGGTGTGCCAGTGTCACCTTGAATTATGTTTATTTTGAAAGCTTGTGGACATCCACGTTGGCCCCCCCAAGGAAAAGCACTTTTGGACTGACTGCTGGGAATTGGTATTGGAGTGTGTTTACTTTGCTCCAAGTCCAACAGGCCTTTGGGCTGAAACTTGAGAAGAGGCTACCAAGACATTTTTAAAAATAAATGGGTCTTAAGCCATGCAACTTCCTAGGCAACATACCAGAGGCTGCAGAGCTCAGAGCTGTTAAGTTCGTTCAGGCAAGTATCCACTTATGGGACAATGTAATAGTAAGGAGGGTTTTCACCAGCATGATTTGTTTTGGATGAATTGTTGTCCATGGTGCCGCTGGGTTCTGACAACAGTCTAACACTGCAGTTTGCCTGCACATTTCAGCTGAAAGTTTATGCTATACCATTTTGGAGTAATTGAAAAAGCCATAAAAAGGCGTGAAACTCAATGTTCTGAGATATGGGCCATGACGCATGAGAAGCAGGTGTCCCCCAGAGTGCACCAATGCTTTGGGTGTTCCTCATTGCCAGAATGAGCCTTTGACATCCTAGATAGGATGGCACAGATTAAATCAGCCTTAGACCATTCTCATTCAGACCTTGGCCATAGTTCACTTACCCAGTTCCCAAAATGGGGTATTCTTTGACCTTTTCAGTTCTGTGTCGGTCTGTCTTGAGGTTCTTTAAAGCCACTTAAGCCAAGCGCCATTTCCCTAGAAGCCCTCTTAACAATAAGGTTATTGGAGCTGTGAAGTCTTTCAAGCCAATTTTTTTTTTCCAGTGGTCAGTGTAGCCATAGTTTTATTTCTCAAAACTTGGGACTGTAGCATGAAAGAAAGATCTCAGTAACTTACAGTTTTGCAGTAATCACACACTTGTCATAAACTAGGAAAATAATCCATTTTAAGGCAAATTGAAAACTTTTCTGTAAATTGAATCAGTACTGGAATTTTTACTCCTCTCTGCCTAGAGCCATACTTGTCCATTCAGACCCAAGGTGTGTTATCAGGACACTCTGGAAGAAACTTGTCTGGTCTTCCACACTGACAGGAGTTTCTCTGACTCTGAAAAATTTGCCTTGATTTCATGGAAACTGGATCAAGCTTTCTACAGCTAAATAAGGAATTCCCTTTTCCAGGCCTTTGTATAGTGTCTTCCAGCACTGAAAAATCTGTTCAGGTTATTAAAAATAATAATGTTATCAAACTGACTTTTATTCCTTTATATTCTGGCTTGAAAAATCAAACTGAGAGAAAAGCATAAACTCATTAAGCGTTAATCTAAAACAAAAGTTTGAAGACAAATATCCAGTGTTTTCATTCTGTAAACAACAGTGTCCTATTAGAGATAACACATGAGGGGTACAGCTGACAAACACCACGTTCCTAGGATCTGTATTCACTATGATGAGAAGGCAAAAACAAGGTATATTTACCAGTAATTAACATTTTAACTTGTGTTTGGTGAAATCCATATTGTGATTAAAAAAAATAAGAATTCCTGGATCACAGGGAGAAGCAATTACCTAAATAACAGCTACTGAAAAGTTGTCCAGAGGTAAATAATAATAATAATAATAATAATAATAATAATAATAATAATAATAAAAGATCCCCCTCCCCAGTGGGAAATGATTACCCAGTAATCCATGCCACTTAGTCAAATATCAGAACAGGATCCCATAGACCCATAATTAGCAATATAACAAGCAGAGCCTTGAGAAAACAAGCTGGTCCTCAAGACAATAATCTTCATTGCTAGCACCCATCCAACAGGCTTCATCTCAAGGAGTGAATGAGGCAGGCAAGATAATAAAAGGACCTACAGAGCCAGCAGGAAAGTTCCCCGTGTGCTACTTTGAGTGGCCTTCAACGGGGTAAAAGGAGGAGACATAGGAGAGGGCAAAGCAGTCGTGCTCCCCTTCCCCTGCCCAAAAAAGAATGAAAAAGAAAGGAAAAGAATCCAACTTGCTTCTGCTGAAGCTGCCTAGCGACACACAACTAATTACTATGACTGGTCCCCTGTTTGCAGATCTTGTTATCAGTAAAAATAATAATAAATTGAGCCCTAGCAGTCTGGATATCTGCAATTACAGTGTGAATTGCATGAGAGGATTATATGAAGTGCTCTTGGCGTGGAGGGTGGGGGACCAAGGCGCTTCAACTTGAGAGCAGTAAGCAGCTGCTTTGGGGCTTTGCACCTGCTGCTCACCAGGCTGTTTTCACCTCTAGACGAAAACAGGCTTCTCTCTCTTCCTCTGTCTCATTTCTTTTCATAGAGTGCATGAACGCAAAAACAGAGGAGGATTTTTATTGTAAAAAAAAAAAAGAAAAAACCACAAAAAAACCCCACAAACCAGGAGAGAAAATGAAATTGTCTTCTTAAAGAAGTTTCACTGAAGAAGCATGAGAGGCATCTTATTGGCAGTGAAGGGGAATCTGAAGATGGAGTGTGGGGCCAAAGAAACAAGCAAGTCGGCTCCATTTTAATGCAGAGGCAGCAGACAGAGTGCGATCTGAGATTGGCAAAGTTTCAATGTAAATCCAGGGGGGCAAGGGGGATGGGGCTGGGATGAGAAGAAAGGACTCTTTTACTGTTTCATGCTTCTAAGTCCTGCCGATCAGCATAAGCTCAGCTCGACATTCTGGGAATAGCAATGAGGCACACACAACAATCAAAACACCCTAAATCTGTTTGATGATTCAGACACTTCGTGCATCTGCACCGACAAAATGGGACTTCAATTAAATAACTTGCAGATTTCCACAGAGGGGGAAAAAGTCGGGGGAACATGAGGATTTTTAATTAGTAACTCCGAATACAAGCCGTTTTTTTAATTAGGTGTTTGCACTACCACTTTATTCTTAAAGGGAGATTTGTAAGCGTGTGGGATTGTTGTGAAAGAAGATCCTGGACAGTTTGTTCCTAACATTTTGTTGCAACATGCATTTGCTCCTAAACAACTTTTCTTTACCAACTGAAACTCAGCTACAATTCCAAGCAAATTGTTCAAATTAAGACTGAGATTTTTTGTGGAAAGCTTTAGGTGCATACACACATCCATAAATACATACACGCATATGTGTGGAGCCCAGGATATGTTTCAGGGCCCTGCAATGGTTTTCCTGTGTTTCTATGGTTCAAATTACTCTCTATGGTTAATCTGGTTATATATACGAAAAACTGTACTGTAGATATTTTATACATAACTGTACCATGCTCTCTGTGGTTAATCTGATTATATATATTTAAAACTATACTGTAGACATCTTATAGATAACTGTACCATACTCAGGGTTTAAACAGAGATAGAAGTTTTTAACACAAGTGAATGAAATTCCCATGTAACTTTACTGCACTGCAGCCACCACTTTTAGAGCAAACCACTAATGATTGCAAGCTTCAGAGTCTGAAAAACGATGGGTGAAATCCCAGACCCTTTGAAGTCATTGAGTGCTTTTCATTGACTACTGGGGTCAGGATTCACGCTCAAAATCTCTGGAGTGTGATCTGGCATGGCACAGTGATGTACATGTTTCTCAAATGCACACACATGCACTGTGAACCTGCAAATTCTCCCCGTGCAAAATCATCCTCTCTGCAGCAGGCCATGATTTTGGAGCCCTAGAAAATAGATCTAGTCTTTTTAGTAGACTAACCACCTAGTAACAGTAGAATGAGGACACTTCTGTGTTAATTTTAAAAATATGACCAAAGAGGAAGCTGTGGCATTAGCATATTTTTGAATCTTTATCTGTTGGTTCTTGGACAATTTTTGCTTTGATAAAACATACCCAATAATGTGGAAGAGGTTAAACATTGGATCTCTCCCCCCTCTTCCTAACAGGGGTACAGCAAGGAGATCATATAAAGAGGGACCATAATCATTTATCCAAACGCAAACAAACCTAAGTATGAGGATTTACCACAGACTGACTTTCTTTTTTAAAAATTTATTTCATGTGTTAATACAAAGACTATTTAGCAAAAGTAGAATGCCAGGATTTGCATATGAATAGGTACCTAAAGATCAACGAGATCAACTCATTAGGGTCTGAACATCTAAACATAGGAAAGTCAAAGAGGCCAGAGCTCAAGAGCCCGCTGCTGAGATTCCCAGTGACTAATCCAAGCAAAGCTGGTAGTTTTAAACTTACTACTATTTTTCCTGCCTTAACAAAAAAATCCTTTACCTGAAATCAAAGCTCAGTCCAAGGAAAATAGCCTAGTGATTATGTCTGGGACTCAATTTCTTCCTCTGCCACAGCCTTTCTCCATGGCATTGGGCAAGTCATTTAGGAGGGGATTCATCTCACCTAGCAGTAGCTGTCTCAAATGGAGGGATCGTCATCTAGGCTCCCTTTGCAGTCATTTTGAAAAAGGGACTTTCTAAAGGGCCGTTCATTCTCACTGTAGTATCGCCTCCTAAGACAGTGTGGAAATCTCTGGCTGCAGGTGCTTATCTCGTCCTCTTGCCTATGCCAAGAGTGTCTCAGAGTAGCTCATACCGAAATGAGTATGGAGTCTGATGTGCCTCAGTTCATCATCTGTAAAATGGGATTAAGTGATTAATGCTACCCCTGTATCTCATGGGTGAGTTAGGAAGTGGAATATATTATAAACCATGAGATGTTCAGATATTAAAATAGTGGGAGTGATATGGATGCCATAAAAAGATAAGGTCCTGATCCAGTATCTGTGGCAACCAAGGGAATCTCTCCTCTGGCCTTTTGTGGGTATTAGATCAATCAATCCCCAGTGACATTATCCATTCACTGCAGAGTAAGTGAAGGTATGGCCAGAATTTTTCCACCGGCAGAGAAGGGAGAGGGTATGGGAAAGCCCTGACCTTACTCTATGCTTGAATAGTAGGAAGAGGGAAAGCACAAACAGGCTTTCAAAGCTGCCTACAGGATTTGGACACATCAGCTTATTAATGTTAGCGGAAATTGGGCATCCACATCTCTGGAAATTTCAGCCTCTGCATTTACAACACAAAAAGAGCCCAACCACAGAGGAGATATTTCCCTAATCTTGGCACCACTGCAGATTTTTGTTTGAGCTTCCTTGGATTAGACCTTTAGCAAACGGCACAGCTTGGATGTTACAGGAAGGACACTTTTACTCCTTATCCACACCGAGGTGTAGCAGCCCAGCGTTAGGGCAGCGTATTCTCATGGCGAGATCCTGAGTCTGTCATTAAATCCGTCTTTTGACCCTGGGCAAGTCACTTAACCTCAGTTTCCTCTGACTGTAAAATGTAGATAAAATATTCCCTGCCTCATGGCAGTGTTGGGAAGATTAACAGTTAGACATTGTTCTGAGAGCCTTGAATAAGAGCTGCGAGTGCATGCAGAGTACTGTTTCTATTGGATACTGCTTTCTCTTTCTACATACAGAAGGGCTGACTTTTAAACTGGCAAGCAGCCCAGGCCCGTGACTAGTGGTGTGCCCCATTTGAATGCACAATAACTACAGTTGCATGCACAAATTGGGTAGCCGTGCATGGAAACTGGACACACAGTTGTTTACAGAACAGAAGAGTTTCTCTCTCGCACTCGCTTGGAAGACTGAAGGACTCCATTTATTAAGAAGAAAAAGCAATGCCACCACACGTGCAATATCAAACAGCTTCTAGGCAGCATTTTAAACAGGTTAATAAGGTATAATATCATTCCCTCCAGAGACTGTAAGGTGGGCACTTTATGTTGACCTGAGTTAAAATTTCACACTCATTTTACGACTCTTGCAGGCTGTCTTGGTTTAAATGTGCCAGGTGAGATCTTTTGGGGAAGTTGAGAAGAGAAAAGATCTGCAGGTATTTTGTTTGACGTGTGTAAATCAGGACTGAAATAAATGGCATAAGTGCAGTTTACCCTGAGATAAACTGGACTTGGCTGAGGATCTGGCACTCTTTATATATGAGCCCATAAACAAACCACAATCAGGACAGCATTACACATTGTGTGAAGCCTCAGGAGGGCTGCTTGGCCAGGGGTTGGGCTCTGCTGCCCTCACTAAAGAGCCCTGGGAGGGTTGGGTGGACAGGGAAAGCACAGGACAGGGTGGTCTGGGCTGCACTGGGTGGTGGTGTGCTGGTGGGCTGTGGGGATCCATCCCAGCAGCAGTGAGCTGTGGTGGGAGGAAGGCAGGCTATATACTCCCTCTGTGCACAGTCTGATTTCCAGGCATTTTACAGGATCATAACCTGGGAGGAAAAAAAAAAATAAATCTTATGAATAATGTGGGGTTGAGAGGGGAAGGAAGAGGGAGTGAGGGCAGAGAGCCACTGGCATGGACAGCATTATTTTTCTCATTCACACAGCTCCTTTTCCTGCAAAAGCTAAACCTTTAACCAGGCACATTGCATATCTCTGTATTCTCTGCTTTCTGCCTGGCTGTCATGGGAGGTATCTAGAAAGGATGGCAGCAAGCTTTTCCATCTTCTTTCCTGTGCAACATAGCTTCAGGGCCAACCTTACTCCAAGACTATCCCACTTACAGGTACCTTCCCATGCCCTGGGCTCGGTCTGTGCTGTAGCCCTGTTAGCATCAGAAGTCAATGTTCCTCTCAGACCTCAGGACACTAAAAGGAGATGATATTCTGGGGTGCTATCAGGCCTTGTTGCCTTATTTATGGGGAAGAAACAGGCTGCATAGGTCTCTCTTCAGGGTGGGTGAGCAGCATCAGCTTAGGATGTCCCCATCGCTACGGCTTATCTGCTTTAAGCAGTAATACACTAATTTACTACTGTGGTAGGAATGATTGAAATCTTTAGACATAATGGAGGAAGTTTAATAGGGTCTACTGAGAAACCCAGGTGTTTAGATCAGCTTAAAAATAATAACCTTCTCCCCTGCTGAGCACTTTCTTTTCACAATAAGCTCAGCTTTTATTCTTAACCATAAAGACTACCTCAGACAGGAAATTATTCACGTGATTGGTCTTTACAAGTAGCGGAGGGTTTAAACTCGGGGCTGGAGAGGTCATTAGTGGACAGCCATGTGATTAACCTCTGCTTGCCCGTTTCTTTTCACACTTTGTTAACAGCTCCCATTATTGCCCTTCTGTGTCTCAAGGAAGTAGTTTATTGACAGTATTAAAAATACATAGCTACAAATTCCAAAGAGCCCATCCTTGTGTAAAACCTCCAGTAATTTCTAGCCAAACGATATACACAGGGCAGAGCCCCTCAATTTCTGACGAAAGGGAATCCAGAAATATTTTCACCTATTAACACTGGATTTGAGCTAATATCTGTTTGGTTTACCCATTGCAGGACCTGTTCTCTAGCCTGTCTCAGAAAGTTTTACAGCACAAAAAAAAAGCTGAGGTTTAGTTAAACAGGCAGTGTTAGTGCTTGTCTTAACATACCACAGCTTAACAGGAGTCACACCAGATGCTCAGTATTTTTTTTTAGTAGAGGTGGACATCCAGAGTACTTTGAAATCTTGATCAAAATGATGCAGGCTGTACTTCCAATGCTGTCTGTTTTGATTTTGAGACAGTACGTGTGATACTTATTTGTTTTCAGACCAAATGAGCAACCCTGCATTTCTGTTCTCCGAAGTGCTGACTGTGGCCCTGGAACTTGGGATGCCCTGGGTGAGGAACAGCTGGAGAGCAGCGTGCATTACTCTGTCCGCATACCTGCATGGCACACAGTCCCCTCCCTCTAACACACACGGACCTGGGGGGTCTTGTGCACGCTAGGATCCCTTCCCACAGCCAAAGAAACCAAGCCACAGGAAAAAAAAACATCAGCGCAAAAGTGAAATGTCATGAAAGAGGAATAGATGTTCTGTGAATATAATGCCAAATGGTAGCATTTTGCACTTGTTTGGACTTTGCAAGTATCTTGCATAAAATTAATAGTGAAAATTGCACCAAAAAAAACCCCCAAACCTGCAGGAAAGGCTTGGCGCAGGGAATAGGGGTGCCTCTTTTACTTATTTATTTTGCATTGTTGTTGCAGGATAAGTTCAAGAGGGAAGTGAAAGGGGGGAGGCGTTCAATGGGGCCTTTCCAAAGGAAAAGGATCTTTTGGACAGAAAGGAGAGTGTCAAGGCATTTTGACAGAAAGTGGCTGAATGTGTCTTTTCTAGTTAACTTCTGTGAACTGCTGGGCATTTCCGTACACAAAGGGGCACTTTCTTGGCAGCTGAGGAGAGAGGGCAGAAGTCAGAGAGGGCAAAAGAGGAAGGCAAAGGGGAACATCAGTTTATGAATGCAAAACTTACAGTAGATTTTTTTTTTTAAGTAGAACATGTACACTGAAGAAAGCCCCCGGGTGGCCATAACTTCCTCATCTGGCATTTATTTGGCAGAAAACCCAAGCCTCAGTGAATTTAACAGTGCCTCAGGAATAATCCACCCACCACATCACTCAGACTGAGCTCAACCCAGCAGAGCGCTGAGCTGCTTCAATTCCTCTTGAAGTTGCTCAGTGTTGTGGTGCTCAGCAACTTGCAGGGATGAGACCATAGCTCAGATGACTCCAGTCCTAGTTTGGACCTGCAGATCCCAGTGTCCATTGTTGGACAAGATGAAGACATGGAGCATGTAGATGAAAATTCAGAGAAGATGCGTACGGGATACTAGAGGTAGCTCAGGTACCAGTAGCTCTGGTGTCTACATCATTTGTGGCACCAGGGTAGTTTATTTAATGCTGGCTGATTCGGCTCTACACTACATTACAGGCCAGATTATATCCTAAGAATTCAGAGCTTGCCTACTCCATCAGTTACTCTGTTTAGATTTCTGGGTTTTAAATAAAATGGGGAAATTAAATTACTTGAAAGAAGGGAAAACAAAAGGCATCTTTAGGGATTATGAAAGCTTCCATAAAGATAAACAAGGAAAACACTTTTTTTTTCTTTAGCTTTACCTATATCTGACTATTTCTTTATCTGTAAGCAAAGCCAGACTAGGTTTTCCTTTATGATGACTACAGATCAGAAATGAGGCAAGATTTTAAATTTGCTGTGAGAGAATTAAATTAAAAGCTATTCCAGGAGAAAGGTGAGATCAATCAGAAAGGTTTGTGCAGGTCTCTAGAAACAGCTGAGATGGAGCTGTGGGAATTAAAAAGCTGTGCAAAAGCAGCAATGACATGAACATTTGAAACGGGAACCTCAGCAGCAGCTTCTAATTGCAGAGTATATAATTTTGATTATTTAGAGAGGGAAACTCAAGGTAAGGCCCCAAGACAAAGGCTGCTTGCAGTTTAATTGGCTCCATAGACCCTTTTGGCATTGGCTTGTATGTATAAACTGGTCAAGAAGTAGTTTTGTGAGGAGAGTCAGAACTGTATTTTGTGTTTTGACTTCCCTCTCGGAAGGAAGAACTATGGTTTAACCAAACTTTTTTTGGTTAAAAAACCAAACTACTTTATTGGTTAAACCAATTTATTAAACTAATTTATTGGTTAAACCAAACTAATTTATGTTACTATTTAAGAGCAAAGGGGAATGAAGACAGAGAAGCCAGATAAGGAGTAATAAAAATGTTTTTACTTTTTAACTCTATTAGAAAGGTGTATCTGTTGAGCAGCATGAAAACAACATAGCAGAGATGTTAGTGAAGTTTGAATGGTGAAGAGCCTCTATCCAACACATTTTAGTAATTTACCTGTACCCGGTAACAACGCTTTAATTAAAACTGTGTCAGAGCTTCTATGTATTCTCAGCTTTCTGGAATTTATCACTTGACCTTAAAAAGTAGCTGCTGGCTAAAATTTGTCATATAAGAACTTACATAGGAGCATGTTTTAAATAATAACAATAAAAAAAAACCCTTTGACAGCTTTATAAGCTATTACAGTGTTTAAAAAAAAGAGAAATCTGTCAGTTTAAGTTTTCTGAGGACCCCCTGGAAATAGTGCTGTCTGTTAAACAGCAGTCTCTGACATTTGGAGATTGTTTATAAGTATTGGGAGTGAAGCCAGGTACCTCAGCTGAGGCATGTTCCCAAAAGAAGTTATTGCAGGTGTGTTTTATTAACTTACCTCCCTCTGTATTTCTTCTGCATTTTAGGTCAGAAACTTCAAGGGCTGGGTCTCCCTGGTTTGCTTGTGTTGTTTTATTCTGACTGCTGTACAAAGGCAGGGTCACATTTGGACTAGGTCTTGTTGTGCTGTTGTTTTGTTTGGGTTTTGCATTGTTTTGGTTTTTTTGTACAGGATGAAAAACTGAAACTTGGCTGAATTTGAGATTGGGAGCTCTCAGCTGAAGTTGTTTTGCTGTACACTGCTCCTTCTTCTTCCACTGTGGAGGTGTCAAGGTAGGAATATAGGCTGTACTTGTTCCAGTGCTGTACCAAAGCTACAGGTTTGAGTTGTCCTGATTTTGATCTATCTTAGTGCTAAACGGAGAAGACGCATGGCATCCTGAATTTGGCTTGTCCCTGTTCTCTGCTGGGTGCAAGTCACCCTCTGGCTATCAGTCAGTATTAGTAGCAGCAAAGTAAGAATTTGCTCTCTGCACTGTGCTTTGAATATAGCTTTTTTATGTGGCTGAATGTAGGACTCTGGTGGCTCTGGCTGTGGCCCTCTCTTCTGTGCTAACTCCCAGCTGTGCTCTTTCATTGGAGGAGCCCAGAGAGCTCACTGGGAATCGAGTGTATTCTGGGGATGCCTTGAGCATGGTGTGAATGAATGCATTTAACAGTAGGTGAGATAAACAATTGTTTCTGCCTGTAAGCTACTCCAAACACTCTTTACTTTGCAGCTCCAGGTCATTTCCCTGTAGCTGTCATTTGCTCCCTTAGTAAGGAAATATCCATGTGCTGTTAGTAACAGAGGTTGGTTGCCCACCATCCTGAGACTACACCTCATCTTAACTACAACACCCTGGAGGTAGCAACGCCTCTTAGTCTGAACCCTGAGGCTGTTCAGTGTCTCTGGCAGGCTTGGCAATTGCTTGTATGTTTTGTTGGGTTTTTTTTACTGTGCTCTCCCAGTCAGAAATCAGCAGAGGTTTCAGCTACTGACACTTTTTGAGCATGTTTTAGTTGAGCTATATAGCCAGGGCATGTCTAAGCAGGTGTAAGAGGTTGTTCTTTGGCTAATGTGACTTCAAGTATCCTAGTCTGAGCAGGGTTTTACCAGAGAGCTAAGGTTTTGAGGAATGGAAAGTGGGTTTTTTTTTTTAAAGACTGCCATCAGGGCACACCTTGGTATTTTTAAATACATAGAGACCTCATTACATGCCTTAGCAGTAGGCTCACAGCTGTACAAATCTGACTTGAGGAACCACAAAACCTGTTGCTTTTCTGACCTAAACTTGTGACTAAGCTTTCCTATTGTAAGGTTGATTTTGTTGGGCTTTTTTTGGTTTTAAGTTCTGGTTTCTTTTACATTTGATACACCTGTTATGATTTGGAAGGGTGACTCAGGCTGGAGGGGTCCAGGTTGGGATCTGAGTTTTGCTGCAAGCTTGTGTGATAGAGGAAACCCCTTCAGCCACCTGCATCTTCCTTATTCTTGCTGTGAAAGTAAACTGAAAGTACTTCTCCCCACTCTCCATTTAATTGAAAGCTTTTCAAAGGATGCCCTTTTTACTGCTTTGGTGGGGTGGCTTGCTAGTTTCAGTTTGGTTTTTTTTTTCCCCCAAGCTGCAAGCAACCTTTGTCTTGGGGCCTTACCTTGAGTTTTCCCCTCTAAATAACCAATTTGCTACAATTCCAATATTAAGTAATGAGAAATAAGTAAGGCAACACTTCTTCCCACCCTGTTTAAGGTACAGTATATCACAGTGTCAAGTATTTTTGGTAAGCAGAGATAAACAGGCCCCAACACTTCTGCATGGGGAATGACCAAAAAGGAGAGAAGAAAGACAAGACTAATTTTTTTGACAGAGTTTTATTTAGAGCAAACCATTCAGCTTGGGATTTCTAACTTGCTAGTAAAGCAGAGATGTGCCAGTGAAGTTTTAACATCACAGTGTCAACAGTTTTAGTCCTTTCCCCTCTGTTTCTGTCCTGGAGGTCATATTTATAAGCGTATTCCATGGCATCACTGTCTAACGTGTACATGAGATCCTTCTTTGTCTCTATGTAATGCTGAATTTAACTGCATTTTTTAATATCTTTGGGGAATAAAAACTTTCCTATAATTGAAATGTCGAAATACCAAATCAAGCTGGGTTTGACCTCTGTGTTTCATCCTGGGTAGCACATGCTTTGGGTTCAATGGGGCATCTCTCCTCCAAGTTCCACCTATAGCAGTTGGCACTGCCAGATGCTTGGCTGCCTTTTCCAGAGCCCTTTCTTAGGGTGCTTGGTACTCAGACTGTCAGGACAAAAGCTGATTCAGACTAACTTGATGCTCAAGTATACTGAGAACTAAACCGTGAGCAGATACCATCAGAACACATTTCACTTGTGACCTTTCACAGCCAATGAATTGGAGGGATTTTCCTCTGCTGTGGATCAAATTTAAAACTACTTCCCAGGAGTGAAAGGTCATCATGTGGAGTCATGATATCCAGTTAAATACAGCTAAATAGAACTCGTTAGCATCACAATGAATGGAGTTATATTTTACCTGCTCTGTAGGACAACTGAGTGGAGTAGAAGGAGGGGGAGAGCAAAGGAATAGATCCCTCATCACTCTTAATACAGCACCTTAATAGCAGAGGAAAAGCACAAAGAGTAGACTGCCCTTTAAGTAAATCTGCCCTTTAAGTCTGTTTCTTCTGGCCAGCAATATGAGTGGTCAGAAAAAGATGGGAAGTGTTGCATAAAGTATATATTCTACTCTTGCCATGTTTGCATTCACAGGAGTTACGGACCCATCAAAGTGAGAATATACTATTTACCAGCTCCCGGCAGGGCTTTGATCTCCAGATACTGTCTGCACTGAGGAAAAAGGAAATCCAGTGATCTCACATCTGAAATCAGATTCCCCCAGAGGGACACACTGCACCTCTAGACACTATCTGATTGGCAGAAGGACTTCATATATAAGTGGATCCACGACATCTTTTATCCTTCCAAACCATCTCCCTTCTGGGGAGTATTTCTTGTTCTCCAGACCTTTGCTAATGGTTGTTATTTCAGTCTTCCTGTTACTGGTCATACTTCAGGAAGATTATTTTCTTCAGACTGAATGTGGAGCTGCATGGCTCTTTCCTCACCAGGAACTGGCAACAGGTCAGAGAATGTGAAATGAGTGTAGGAGGCTTTGGGAAGTGCTTTTGGACCTTTGGTGAAGAGGCTGTTTACAAATGGGGAGGTTGTATATGTAAAACTTAGCATCATTGTCCTGTGAAGTGAATAGTTCATAGTCGGTCATTTACCTGGTGATCGCCCCTACTTAGTGTGGTTGGGTCTTTGTATTCTGGAGGAGGGAAGGTTGGATGAGATCAAAGAGAAGGATCAGCTCCTTTGTGTATTTTATATGAAGCACTATTTGAATTTCTCTCAATCTTCTTTTTACAAGGGGTTCCTTTGCTTTTATATATTGCTTTGACTTTTCTGTACTTACTCAAGGCTTAATGTTCATAATAGTCAAGCGAGGGATCTCTGCTCTGGCTTCCAGCATAAACTGGGCTCCAGGATTTCTATACTCAATAAACATACCTCAGATAGTACATCCCTGAGGACAGGCATCTCTTTTTGATGTGCATACTTCAAGCCATGGATGAGCTGACATTTTGCTACTGTAGGTGGTATTAATGGTATTAGATTTCTTCTCTGGCTGGTTAAGCAGGACCCAAGCTGTGGAAAATGTTAAATAAATTGGATTTTGAGTATCTTGTGGCTAGAGTGCTCTGTTCCCAGTCTCCCCCCACTCTTGCTTCAGCCCGTGCTCTCCTGCTCCCTCTCAACACCAGACCCAGCAGTTTAGTGCAGTTCAGGAAATGGGACTGACATTGCTCTGAACAAAACCAAATTTTTCCCAAGTCAGCTCAGTGTGTCAGTAACAGTATTGCTCCCTGCTGAAACTACGGTAGATGCTGTGGGTGTGATCCAGCATGTAGCAAAGCCTCTGATGGCTGTTCAGGCAGCATGGCTGCATTTGGAGCATCAGGCCAAAACCGTGCAGTTCTCAAGTTATAAAGCTGAGAAAGGTTGGGGCTGTTTATCCCCCTTCAAGGGAAAATGTTTCATTTCTTGGCCAAAGTGTGATATACCAATCATGCCTGCAAGCAGCGTGTTAGGACAGCCAAAAGCAAGCATGTAGGACAAATGGGAAGGAGCAATACAGACAGGGGATCAGTAATGAAAGATCACACTTACACTCTAAACCAGGGATTAGTTGGGGGGAGGTGAGTGCGTCTGAATTATATTGTTAATGTACCCAAATAACCCAACACTCGATGCTAGCAGACCTTATCTAAGCATTTACTGTGATTCACTGAAGAGACTTTAATGGAGGATGGTCCTGGCAGAAGTCTGGAATATTTTATTTATTTATTTTTGGAATAAAACTTGTGTTTTAATGGATTCTGATAAACCTGCCATCCATGTACTGGCAATACCTCAAAATTTCCACCCCTGCCTGAGGCAAGCTCCACTGGAGTTAGGCAGTGATGATTTACACCAGCTGAGATGCCTGATTTTATTTTATTTTATTTTTATTGGGGTCTTTTTTGTCCTTGGTTATAAAACTTTTACTAGCTGGAGGAGATCACATTCCATTCGGGAGCTTACTTTATGTTCTTCAGATAGGAAATCATCACCTTGGTGCAGACGAGTTTCAGCATTTTGACATTGAGAAAAGGGGTGGCAGGGGAGGGGAGCAGATTTATACTTCCTAAATGGAGCACTTCACATGGATGGGGAAATGCCTCCAGCAGAAGCAGGCAGAGGGAGCCTGTTCTGTAAGGAACATCTGGAAATAAAGACATACATACTGCTTTTCTTCATCCTTCCAGAGCCGCAGGGAAATTCAGGCCCAGAAAATCACTGCCTGCTCTGACTCTGAGCTCTCCCCATCATCTACAGCCTCCTCCTTTCCCACAGGCTTAACCTGCTGAGCATGGGCATTTCCCAGGCTAAGGCTACCTGAGCAGGTAACATGATACAGTGATCTGTCATCTTCAATGGGGTAATCAGCCACCTCTCTCTACCCCCATTTTTTTTAATGAGGAAATGATCTTCCTCCCCTGCTTTTAATGCAATATATCTTTTGGGATTTATAGAAACGCTGTGTACATCTGAGCCACTGCTGAGTGATTCTATCAGTTGGGTTTATGTTAGAATTATTCTGCACTTTAGTGGTTTCTAAGGCAACCGCACTTTTTGAATGAACTGCAGAGTAAATGAAAGTATCCAAAATATGTGACAGTTCAACCTACATCATGTGCCTCTGATATGCTAAGTACATGCATGTAGCAGTTCAGCTCTTAAAGCATTTAAGACCAAATGATACCTTGATCTCTTAGAGAACCTGATTTACATCAGTCATGTCTGATTCTTGCTGATATGGAATATGGTGCTCGGTACGGCCAGGCAGGTGAGGACTGTGAAAGGCAAAGCAGAGCCT
Organism: Actenoides lindsayi; assembly: GCA_025331215.1. Lineage (NCBI taxonomy): Eukaryota > Metazoa > Chordata > Aves > Coraciiformes > Alcedinidae > Actenoides > Actenoides lindsayi. The sequence continues at coordinate 21,075 of WTSP01024677.1, read as the reverse complement.
TGAGGATAACAATCTGGTCCTTGAAGAGTTCTGCAAGTTCAGAGGGTTTTCACGTGAACAGTAAAATGAGAAATCATGACAATTTTATCATGAACATTGCTGTAAGTGGATTAAAAGGATGAGAGTGTTTATTTCTCATTTTCTAAATATTTAGACTCAATAGGAATCAAGGTACTGGAACTCTGAACTTTTCGATCTCCTTTATTATCTAAGGGTTTCTACAGAAGCAGGACTTTCTGTGTGTTTTCAAGATACATGTTTTTTCCAGTTGCAGATCAATTTGGAACTGCAGAAATCTTTCTTACTTATTCTGAGGATATTACCACTAACAAAAACTGGAAGTGATGTGGCAAGAAGAGGATTTCCCCTATATCTGACAAATAGAAGCCTATGAGCTTGGAGAGGGATGGCTCTGGGTGTCAAGGTGCAATTCAAACCACCTCACTTGTACCCAGCCTTTTCTCTTGCAGAATTTACTTAATGCTTGAAAGGCTGGATGGTTGTGGGGACTTCTGAAATTACTGCTCTGAAAGCCCTACCCACTGCATGTTTCAGTCGTATATAACTGGAGGAACTGATTGGGCCATCCAGGAAGGGGGCAGCTGAGGGTGATTGACAGCTCTCAGGAAGACTGATAGAAAATGGATTGAGTGAAATGTGGCTTTCAGTTTTCTGTCTCTTCCCCACCCCAGCTTGTCATCAGCTTTGGATTATGTGCATGGGTATTTTGACATTCCATATTAGCACAAACCTGAACCAAGTGCATCTTCTTTAGGACCAAATAGTTAATGGAGACTTTTTATAATTCCAGATCTACAGTACAACAATGCACCATAATATGTACTTTCAACTAGTATGTACACTTCTTTGGTAAGGAAAACTTCTGATGCAGGCTATCATCTTGCTTCACTTTTATGTTGTTCAGCCCTGGTGCTTCTAGATTCAAGCCCCTCCTTCAAAAAATAAATATTTGTTTAATAGATTTTTCCATTGCTCTTGCATTTCCATTTTTAGCACATGCAGATGTGCTCGCTCTGATGGAACCTTTCATTTTGCTAAATGGGGAGAAGGACTTTTGCACACACCAACTGAGCTGCAATTAGCATTATTACAAGAAATAGATCCAAGGAAGGTTCCTGTGCAGGCTAGGTCTGAGGTTCCTTGGCAACAGACAGGAGGAAAAAAAACTAAAAAAAATAAACTCTTTTCCTCATATGTCATCTTTTGTTGGGCCTTTTCTTCCCTCAAGCCTCTCCCACTCCCCAGTTTCTTTTCCCAGGAAAGCATGTAGGTATCCTGAGAGCCTTCTCTTAATGCCACAAAATAACAGAACAGGACTCTTAAAAGGTGTGCTTGAAATATGCAACCACCAATTCCTCTCTGAGCAGTCAAACATTATTCTGCCTTTGTTCTGGATTTCAGCTAAGCAAAAATCAAGTCTTTAACCATCAGAACTTTGTCATTTAAGCTTTGTTCTACCTTTGCCACCAAGACTTAAAACTGAGAAAAGCATTTCAGTTTCCAAAACCATGCGTGTGAAACACATTCTTTAATGTGAAGAACTGAATTCAGCAGCGATTTATGAACATCTTCAGTTCACATCCTTCCAGTGTTTTCATGAAAAGCTGGGTAACCTTTGCTGAATGAGCCAACCTCTAAAAACACAGCAGTTTCCCAAGGCACTGGCATGGCCCACAGTCACCACACTGAACACAGATCAGGCATCTTCAACTGAAATAATTTTCAGGTATCCAAAATGGCACAGCCTGGGAGATAGAAATATATAGAGAGATCTGCTGAATTCTGTCAGGCAGTTGTGAGAGTGAGCTTGGACCTCAAGTCTAGACTAGCAGAACCTGTGTGCTGGGGAGCCGAGGAGGAACTGCCATTAGGGGATTTGCTCAGAGCCACGAGTGCTGCACCTCATGCAGGCCATGAAAATAATCTTTAATGAGTGGGCAGGAAGCGATCCCTTTAAGTCTTAGAACTTGAGGGGAAACATTTTTATCTGGGAGGTTTATTTTAAAAGCCTATGACCTGTTTTTCTAAGGGAGCTGTCACCAGCTGACACTGAAAGGTCTGAACAGCTTCTCTCTGCTGAGCAAACTCAGGAGACTGCATTTCTTTACACAAGTTTACCAGTGGGTGGTAAATGGGGAAAAATGTCTCTTCCCTCACATTGCAACATGATGCGTCATGTATACCTTCTCAGGAAACAATGTTTGGTTTGTTTACTGCCACGTATTACTGCAGGAAGAACACCTGACCTGGGATATTTTTTTTTCCAGGTAATTAGTGGGTGGGGTTATCCACATCAGTGCAAGTATTTGGGGATTACCTGCAAATCATTTGGCAAAATTGGAAGCATCACTTAGAAACTCAAAATAGTTCATGCTGTGTGCAGTACATGCTTCTGTGGCTTTTTTTAAGGTAGTCACACGAACTACCCCAAAGTTCCCCTGAACCACTCTGACTTCTCTAGAAATAAAAGTAGATCCTCACATAAAGAGTTAGAAAATAGAGTTAACTCAGTATCTTGTTATAAAACAGGGTAATTTCTGGATTTAAAGCTTAGGATTTCTATTCATTGAGATAGTTGAGAAGGGGAGGAAACTGATAGCAGTGCGGTCTTCACAGGCTGTTTTCATGTTGGTACATCAATGGAACATCAGCACACCGCCCATATGTGCAGGTCTGGGACTATTACAGAGATATTTGCACCATTAAAATAATTTCCCAGACAAAATTCCTTGTAGCTCATATATGCTACTGTATTTACATATAGTTATATATACACATATAACTAAGGACAGACTGGCTCAGCTGGGATAAATTAAATGATAATACTAAAATGAATATAAAATGAAATATAAAATGAATAATAATGCTAAAAAGCCCTCATTCCTCTACAGTATTTTGCAGACCTGGCCTCCTTAGCAGTCAATAGAAAGCTAGAAGATAAAAGTTTGGGTATGGCAGTGTGGTAGTCTCTTCTAACAATCCTTTTTCTGTGGAGAAATAAAATAATTCTGCTGTTAGGTGGAGCCTGAGTAAAACTGATAGCATGTGCCGGTGTCTATTTTTATCAGGTGTAATGCCTTCCCAGGAGGTGCTGGTAGCACTGTCTTCCCTGGAAATCCAGAAAGCTCTGCTGTGCTCATGTGGCAACAGTTATTGCCAAAATTAGTTCTAGGAGCAGAAATTTCCTCTTTCGTCGCAGAACCTCTTCATTCAACATTTGCAATGACCAAGTCTCCTCCCAAACTCCTCCTCAAACACGTCAATGTACTGAGCTCCTCAGATCTTCCCCTGTAAGTCTAGTTCAGCAGTTCCTGTATTATTTGTGTGCTTCCCATCTGAACTCTTTCCACTGCTTTTCCAGATACACAGTTGGACTTCCAAACTAGACAGAGTTTTGCTGTGGTGATCTCAGTGTAGCTCCCTACTGAGGCAGGATCACTTCCCCACCTCTAACTCGATACCTCCCTTTTCAGTCACTAAGATGACACATTTGCCCTTTTAGCTGCAGCTTTGCATTGAGAGCTCATGTTGAAGCTGTTATCTCCACTGACTTTTTCAGTCTCACTCAGGGTTACTTTTTTCCTAGACAGAATCTTCCATTTTATAGCTGTAATCTGCCCTCTGGGTTCCCAGATGTATCATCTTGCATTTGGCTGTATTAAATGCAACCAAACTGAATCACAATCGTTTGACCAGGAGATTCAGCTCACCCTGTAATAGTAGCCAATCTTAGTGATGTCTGCTGAAACTTTATCAGCAAGAATTGTATATCATCACCCAGGCTGTTTGTAAAAATCTTTAAATACTGCCAGACTATAGGGGAATGCTTTCTATTTTTTTTTTCCCATGCATCTCTCTAAAGGTATCCTGCTAATTGGTATTTCTCCCTTAAAAATTGCACCCATCACAAAGACAGTTTCAAGATATAGAAATTATATACTAAATGATTACTTTAAACAGAAGTTTTAACTCAAAATTTCAGTGTAATGGAAAAGTTCAAGAACCCTATGCTAATTAACTCTCTTCATGAGCCTGACCCATAATCCTTCCGTCCTTCCCTCCTACCCCCCAAAAAATATCTCCCACACAGGTTTGCTAATTCCTAACCTGTGTCAAAAATACACTAATACATACACTGGTATGAATCATGTCCCTGGCACTAATTATCTGTTATTAAAATACCGAACAAACTGTTTGCAACTGTTTAGTATTTTTCTGGGATTGCACTTGAGTTTGCCTCTGTGAAATGCCACAAATAATTTAAAGTCTGGTTTCCTAAGGAAATTTTATTTATTCAGATCTGGACATCACTCATTCCTCTTCAGTAACAGGGGAAGCTATTAGCTAATTTGAACGAAATTTCCTGACTATTAGCAGAAATGCTAATTATTAGAGAGTTTTGTAAGTAAGTACCAATGAAAAGAGTAGAAGGAGACTCAACATAATGCCCGTTGCTCAGACAAACCTCCCAGATCCCAGAGACTTTATCTAAGAGAAGACCTTGTGAAAGCTGGCTCCTTAAGCTCAGCGTCATGGCACTGATGGAAGAATATCTCAGCGGGTTGCTTGTCTGTGTCCCCACTGTTTTCTAACGTTAAAGTTTACTGTAGCACTTCTCAGCTAGTTCCTGTAGTACACTTCAGTATGTTGCATACAACTCTTATTGCAAAAATGTCTGTGTTTGGTAGGTACCGTGTCCCATCCTTATTCCTAGTCCAATGCCAGTATCCTGTTAAGGAGGTGACATCTTCTTCCTGTGCTCCAAACACAGAACAGACGTAGCTGCAGACAGTGCCTGCCTTTTTCTACAAAATTTTTTATCACTTCTCTGTCTTGGGCTAGTAATTATCATCTCTGGGACCTACAGTTTGTATGGTCTTGAACTTTACTTTAAAAATGTATTCAACTTACATTCAGACCACAGATATTTCAGCAATTCTATTGGCTTCACTGAGTAGTTGACTAGGTGTTTTAGCTTACAGCTTTTATTTTACCTTATCTTGTTTCCATCCTTTGTATACAAGCTTCATATCACTGATATACATCTACTTACAGTACGTACAGCTGCAATATTGATAATAATGACATCTCCAAGATAGCATCTTTTTATTATAATAAACAGTTAATATGGCCCTAAAATGCTACTACTTGTCATTCTGCTTCAGTATCAAGCAGCTGGAATCTATGTCACCTGTCATTCTAAATATATGAATATACAAGAAAATGAGAAGTTACTCATATGAAGCAATTCATCAAGACTAAAGCAAGCAAATGGGCCTAGAGCTGCAGCTCACCTGGGCAGTAACTTGCGCAGAGTAGCAGCTCATGTACACTTGTACACTTGATGAAACAAGTATAAGAGTTTTCCATTGTGATTTGGCCAGAGACCAAGGATATGAATTTTGCCTGGAATGTACAGTTGTCTTCACCATGACACCCTACTCATCTACTTTGTTATGATCTTCCTGAAGATCTCAGTGTCTTTCAGAGAAGTCACCAAAACTGTATAGTAATCTGAAAAATATCACAGGAAAATATTACCCCAATTTTGCAAGAAGAAATTTAAGAAAAGTAGTAATAGACAAGTATTTTGATTTCCAGGCTCTTATTGTAATTGCCAGACAGCTTTGGCCTCTCCAAATCATGCTCTTCTGAGTGTAGCATCCTGCTGCAGATATATCAATGTTTGAAGGCTGCCTACCCAGTAATTACAATGTATACTGCATTATTAAAATGCTGACTTGTGATCTTAAGTTGGTATTGGGTAGAAAGCACAGCAATTGCAGGTGTATGTGTGATATTTGTTTTATGTTGTCTTCTCTATAACCTGGTAATGATGAGAGACTATCAATAGTGTAACTCAGCCACAAATTTGCAGCCCACCGAAATGTTGATTTCTGAGACAGACCCATCTTCTCGTCTCAGGCTAACAACCACTGTCCACCTTGTGATAGTTTGGAAGCAAAATGAACATAAGAAATCAGAGCAAGAGGAACAGAGAGGGGTAATGCTGAAGATGATTCGGGAGGGGAAAGCAACCCCTCCATAGATTGCATTTGCCCTCACTAGCCTCGTGAATAGTGACTAAGTCGAGGTTACACAGAAATGTTAAAAAGACGAGACACAACACAAGAGGAAGCAGTGACAGGATGAAAGGTTTGCTGAGATCAAATGCGAGAAATGAGGACTCAAAGGGTCAGTCCTCCCTCTTATGCTTGCAAGTTCAGGCATTGACTGTGAAAGGAGCCATAGTTGACAAAGCAGGACCTGCTGAACGACATAGGTATGAAGGGCCTGATTCTTCACACTCTTACACCAGCTTCGTGTGTATGATACCCACAGTGACTTCAGTGCATAAAGCTGGGAGCAAAGGAGCAGCAAGTCCTCTGAACGAATGGAGTAAGGAGCACTTAACCCCTACTGGGTGGGTCACAAACCTGTGATTACGTTAATGCTCCCCAAGGCATTATTCCCACTTTGGGAAGATTTTAAGAGCTCAGTATTTAACCATTTATTTAGTCGCAAAGAAAAGGGTCTATTTTTGCAAACATTTCCCAATAAATTTAGAACTCTCATGAATGAGGTTTTGTTCACTGTTCCAAATGTTTTTCACTACCCGATGAAAGCTAGGAGAACCACCAAAGTGACAACAGCCAATAATCTCATGGGAAATAATTGGAAACTGCAAAACTCCCATGGTGATAAGGGATGTAAAGAATCCTGCAAGAAGACCGTATGCAAAGCTGTGTAGTGATTATGTATAACCAATGTGGAATTAAATCTATAGCTTCCAGTAAATTCTTCATTCTACAGACCCTGGTCTGAAGTGATTATGGACAACTAATGCCTCTCAAAAGTGTATCCACAACTTCGACTGGGAAGATTTTGGGGTTAAATGCCATACTGGATTTAATGTGACTGTTCTGCTCAGCTTTGTGCCCCATGTATGTATTAGCCACAGAGCTGGCCCATTAGCCGTGTTCCAACCATTACAGCAGTAAGGGAAAAGTGATGTGTAAATGTAAGTAATATTGTTACTAACTTCACTATTAGCTGGATATTTTTCCCAGGCCCAATAGTATATGTAGCCTTTCTACACACCAAATATGGAAAAATAATTTCATTATTTGCTTAGACTGTGCAGTGCAATGTGGTACAGAAACTTTAGAGGTGGTACTACTGAAAACCAGAAGCACAAGTGATTACAGTGATGCAACTGGACTGGTTAGCTTTACTAAGAGCCTGGGCTCATTCACACAACATAACGCTGCACTGCCATGATCATATGGTGTCCCTGCATGCTGAGAGGAAATGGCTCTTGATGGTGCTCTGAGCAAACTGGAGAACATCTAAGAAAGGATGGGTTTGCAATGTGTGGACACTCCCTTTGCAGCACATTCTGTAGGGTCTTGCTCCCAACGGTCATGACAGTTAAAGACCTCAGTGGTCATGAAAACTTGTGCTCAATGGTAAAGGAAGAGGAGGAATCTTACAAGAAAAAGGTGATCTTTTAGGAAATCTCTTTTTTTAAATAAATTTTTGATGAAAATTATTTGATGAATTATGGTGTGTTAATCCAGGATGCTCACTGTGACTTCAAACAGATCTAGCAAAGGCGTCTGCTCTGCTAAAGAGGTGACATTTTTTATCAATGTTATTTTAGTTTGAAATGAAATGCTCTTAAGAATAGATATTGAGAATAAATATTGATCCTGTAATCCACCATGTAGAAAGTGCATGTAAACACAATCTGTGACACAGAATGATATACTGTAAAAGAAGAAATTATTTCAATTTGTTTTCACACGGTTTTCAGTTGAAACCACATCCTTGTGGTCCAAAAACTCTGAGAACACCTCCAAAGCAACTCTTAATGTGTGTGTATGTGCATTAATGAATTTCTGTTCTCAGTGAAAGAGGACTGCACGTCTCAGCACTCTGAATAAGAACAGAGCATTCAATCCCTCTCCATAGCAAATTCAGCCTTCAACAAGTTAGTTCTTCCAGGGATGGCAGTGATGCAAAACTGCTTTGCAAATGTTTTTCTGGGTTTTGTTGCTAGGTGATGACTTGGAAAACTTTGCTATTCCTGCTGAGAGGTTTAAAAAAACAGGCCTCACATTAAAGAGTATAAAAAATAGGCCATCTTGCTCCGTAACTCCCATTTCCTAACTCCTGGAGTCTGCACCCTGTGTGCCTTCTACACTCTCACATGCCCTTCTCTCCCCCCCGCCTCGGATCTGCTTGCCAGAAATTGGAGGCCCAAAACACCACTTCTATTACAGTGTAAGAAAGGGAGAGAATCTCCCTTTAATCTTTCTATCCCTGACCAAAATAAGCAATTCTGCAAGTGCATGTTGATTTATATTGCCCTTTCCTTTCTACTTAAATTTTACTGGTTTAAAATTTTATTAATCCAAACCTGAATGAACAGATTACTTACTGATGAAATGGTTGCAATCACTTTCATGTAGCAAGGAACAAGAAAGCTTTGGGGATGACCCCGCTGCAGTTTACCGAATCATGTACTTGAGCTGGATGCAAAATCCCTTGACTGGTAGCACATTGGTAATTGATGCAGAAAAGATCTAGAGGTGACACTGTGAAATCAAGTTGGGAGCTCAAAGAGTTATTCCTTGGGCTAATTCCAAACAAGGTCTGTTGGTGGGGGGAATTAATATGTATTTAATCAATCCATTGTTGATTTTTGTGTCCATTGGGGCATTTCTGATATCTTGTTATCTAAGTTTCTAGAGATGTTACCTTGAATTAGTATAGTATATGGCTAAACACAGTACGCTCAGATCCAATTAGCCACTGCTGCTTGCCTCGAAAGCTATTTCTAAAATCAGGAATGAAAGCCTTGTATTATAAACTGAATATAGGAACAACTATTTTTTATATATTGGGTCTGAATGAAAATATCAGTAATGGTTAAAAATTACCATGGTCAGAAGAAAAAGTCAGAGGAGCTAACACCTATTTTCACCATCCAGAAAACAAGGATCACTGACCTTTATAGCCTCAATTTGCAATCTGGCTCTTTGGAGTTTAATCCTGTTTCATCAGGTTGGCCAAGTAAGAAGACCCCAAATCTCATCTCCAGCAAAGCTCTTGGCATTTGACAAGAGTTGGTCTTTTAAAATGATAGCATTTCTTGAGAGCAACTGGCACTGTACAACTCCAGTGAAAGACATAAAGCCAAGAATTTCAGGCCCTAATCCTGTAAATCCTTGCATTTTCTTCTAAAATCTATTCATGTGAAAAGCTCCCTTGGCTTCAGTGACACCATTTGTATTCATGATTTTACGTGCATGAGAGTTTTTGTATGATCAGGGTCTAAGACCAGGAAAACCAACAAACCTCACTGTCTGACTCAAGGTTCCACCACCCAGTCCTAGAAGGCTTTTGGCAGTTGTGGGTTTGGCTCTGCTGCAGGACTTGTTTTCTCTCCCTGTGCAGCCTCCACAGCAGACACACCAGTGCTAGTATTCACTGCAACACTTCATTAGGTACGGTGCGATGGCAGAAGTTACGTTCTCTCGTGTCAGTAAGCAGTAAGTTGGATGAGGGGTGGGAAAGAGGCATTTGTTTGCAGGTCTCAGGATGGTCAGTCCTTCCACGGGAGCAAGTGGCACAGACATTGTCCTAAGAGATTAATGGATTTCTGTCTGGTTTTGTGGTGTGGTTTTTGTGGTGGTTTTTTTTTTAACAAACTCAAGTAAGTGAGAATGTAGTCAGTGACAGGTGAATTAGCTCCTCTCCAGCCTTCATTATACAAAACAGATGGCAACTCTACTCTCACAGATTCAGAGATGCATTTATCCTCTAATTATATATTCATCACCATGAGAAAAATTATTCATTGTAGCATTGCTGTTCTGTGCAGAATACTCCGAGAGAAGGGAGGGAGCTGGGTACCATGTAGGGAGGGCACTTTCTGTGGTTGGTGGTGTTTAATACCTACTCACCAGAGAGGTTTACATGTGATTTATATGTCTCTTCAGCTAAGGCTAAAATTCTTCAAAGGTACCAATTAAAAATTAACTGTTTATTGTTGGAATAGCTTAGACTGGGTTTACTCCACCTTGTAAGTCTTCTTGGCTTTGCTGATGTCAAAGCAGCTTTTCACCAGTGCTTGAACTTTTGTTTTCCTCTCATGATCTGTCTGCAAGTAAAATGTTGTGGATCAGTCAATGTTTTTGTGATAGTGCCGAATTGTCCTTAGCAGCTTGCTCCAGTCTACTAGGTACATAGTAATGTGGTTTGAATGTGTTTTTTAAAATATATGTCTGTTTAATAGTCTGGAATCATTTGTGAATCAGGGTAATGTTAATCTTTGGGATGCAAAAATTATCCAGTAGCTTAAAAGGCGAAACCAACAATCGGCTTCTTACTCAGTGTCATTGAATTTCCAGAACAAGAGTTTAGATCAATCAACCACTGTGGAAGATGATGAGCAAGAACGCAGGAAGTTAATCTATGTCAAGTATGCGAGAAGGGGAAGAGGATTCTATTCTGCTTTCAGGTATTTTAAGACAATGGTGAAAAATATAAGTTAATTTAGTCACGTGAAATCAATTTGCAATAGTGTAGTATCTAGTGGGAGTAGTTCACTAACACACCAGCACTGTGAAAGGTGCCATATAAAGGACTGTTAGAGGTGGATCAGGAGGGACTGTCATCGTTGTCTACAAGCATCCCTCTCCCAGTCTGGCGGAGGGTTTCTGCCGGGATGAGGTGGCACAGCGGGACTTGCAGTGCTCAGCACCGCGGTGTCTGCTTGTCTATTTTCCTGTGGGACCAAAGGCTTACAAAAGTGTGCTGTCCACATCCGTTCAGCCCCTGCTAATGACTTTTGAACACATTTGCTGATTTCATCTGAACTTGATAAGAACATAGAGGTCTCAGAGATCAGTAAGCTTCTACAGGTTCCAAGAGGTTTCCAATTAGTCTTGAGAGAGAGGCTCAAACTTTCTCTATAGGAGAGAAAAAGCCCACACATAAAAATGACCAATTATGTCAACAGTTTCTCCTGGAACTTCATCCTTAGACACCAAAAGCAATGCTGAGAGGTAAATGCATAGGAAACCAGGCTTCATTAGCTTTGCTAACTTGCAGAACTGCTTGTTCCATTTTCAGTGCTTAAACAACCATAGGAGAAGTTTGGTTGCTGAAAGGGCAGTAGGATCTGGGAAGTGCATGGGGATGGTGGGTCCCAGCTCCAGCAGAGCTGTTGCTAAGCAAGACACATTCAGAAATCTATGCAATGAGGTGTCCGAACCCAAATTACCTAATTGCCCTCAAATGGAGACAGTTACGGAGGAAGGTGCAATTGTCCAAATACTTGGAAATTTGGACCCTTGGAGCAAAAAAAAAATAAAAGCTTGTATAGCTGAGATAGCAATGAGCTAATGATTGGTTTGGATTTCATTATGACTGGTAACTTTGTATTAAATGCCAGGAACAGTCTGTGGAAACTCTCTTTAAAGATGTTTCTTGGATTAAAAAAAAAGATCTGCAGACAATTATTTTGCTGTGAACTAATTGCCCAGGGATGGATAGCATAATAAGGGCTACATGCTGCAGAAGTTTTCTAGAAGGGAAAAAATAAAATGAATGACTGAAACTTGACTGCTTTGCTGGGGATTTTAGCTGTGCAGGCTCACATTGGTCTGCAGCAGAAAGATGAAGGATCTGTCCATTTCCCAAATCCTCATTTGTGACAAGCAGCCAGTAATACAGAGCAGCCCCATGGTGGCATGAGTGAACTAGAGAATGAAGGAAACACCAGTATGGGTGGAGGAGATGGTGATTTGCCAGGATTTCCATCAGAAGGATCTGCTGCAGAACTGTATGTCATAGCTGGGGAGCGGCAAAATCATCTTGTGAAGTCTGCAGCTTGGCTGTGGCAGTGATTCAGCCAGACTCTGTGCCAGCCAGATCCAGGCGAGAAGCTCCATTAGTGTGGCAGAAAGTAACAAGCCATGATGAGGAGTAAGGTGAATTCATTGAAGTCATGATGGTTGGGTAAGCAGCTGCTGGCTCCACTCTGGGCAGCCTGGAGCAGGGGCAGAGCAGGACCCAAAACTAAAACAACATCAGAAATCAGCCCTGTAATAAAATGCCTCTCAGTACTACTTGGAGAAGGCAATAGCACAGATATTATACAATGTCTTGAAAGGATGATGTCTGACTGCAGAAAAGCCTCCACGTCCTTTAGGGGAATTGCATTGTTGCTGAGAAGGTGCTGCTGGAAGTGGTCCCTGTGTGGTGTCACTCTCACTCACAGGGATTGTTGTCACTGATACTCGTATTTGCGCTCAGGATGCACTCTGGACCTATTTTCTTTCAGTAAATAGGTTTCCATCACACTGAAAGTAATCACGGTGGAAATCAAATTTTTCAAGTAATTTTTCTAAGTAGTTTCAGCAGAGGAAGGAATTGGAGTGAAATCACTGATGCCTTTGGTGCAGGCTCTGTCACTGAGCTGGTAATTGAAGGAAGAGACCATTGACAAGGTATTTCAAGGCTTATCCTTCATCCTTTGTTTTTCTTACAACTACTCAAATGCAATTTTATTTTTACTTCATTTCAGGGCAGGAGTCAAATCAATCATATCCCTCTATGTACAGCACAAGCATCTTTTGTTTGGTTTGGCTTGGTTTGTTTTCTTTCCCATTTTGTCAAGAAAGGAGGAATACACTGGTTTTGTTCTGCCCTTGTCTAAGCAGGTTTTGGTTCCGCAGCCAAAATGGTTTTTGCTTGCTGAGCCCTAGCCAGGAGAAAACATGTCTCCATCCCATGGCTCTCCAGACTTGTGTACGTGGAGAGGGAGCTCGCCAGGAGACTGGAGCAAGCGTGGTGCTTCCCAGCCGTGGGGCCAGGCGGGCCCAAGCATGTGCATGCCAGTGATGTGGCCCTGTGCAGACTGGTTCCTTGGGAGGCTAATCGCAAACCTGCCCTGAGTGAGCAAAGAAAGAATTGCTCAGGGGAATATGTGCGTCCAAAGGAGAGGGGGGGCTTCCTATTACCCTCAGTTGTTAGATGTGCAAGCATGCCTGGTTTTGCTGTTGAAGGACTGGGTGTGCTGTCACTGAAATGGCCTCCAGAGCTGCTTAGGGATTCCCAGAGGGAATTCCTGGTACCTTCATAAGGCATGGTTGGAAATGGTTTGGTCATAGTCAGGAAAAATATAAGTTTAAAGGTGATCTGTGTTTCGGTGATGGGCATAATGAGAGGATGCTTAGGGCAGCTATTAACAGGTAGAAAAAGAGAGTGATTAAAGGAAAAAGAAAACAATTTGTTACTGTGGATATAGAGAAAGGGGTCCCTGCCATGTGACTGAGAGGAGGGGGGTAAAAAATCTGGATTTATATGGCACTAAAATTGCTGTGCTTTTTCACATGACTGGCTAGGATGTGTTGTGGATCATGGCATCGCCTTAGGCTCCACAGAGGCAATGAGTAAAGCCAGAGTGGAAGTGTTTCAAGGCATTGATCTATCCGCAGCTCCGAGATTGTTTTCTTATGATGCCATGAGCCCAAGCAGTTCTCACAAACCAACTCGTCCTGGCCTCTCCTGTCCCCTTCCCGACTGGTGAAACCGCTGTGTGTGGGGCCATGTTGTGAGCTGGCTGAGGCATCTGATCTTCCCGGAAAATAACCTGGCAGAAATGAAAAATTTTTTTCAGCTGCATCAGCTCTGTGATCCACTTCACAGTGTTGTAGCAACACATCCAAGACGGAGGGTTGGAGGTTGGAATGAGCAGCAGGGCATGGGAATATTTTGGTTTGATATTGCCATCAAAGTTAGAAGCCTGCCCTTAACTGTCACTGAAATTTAAAGGAAGTGAGATCCACTTTTCTTACAGGGTCACTATGAGAAAGAGTGTAAACTTTCAGAAATCAGGTTAAAACAATTGTGGCTTCCAACTCAAACACACCAGCAACAAAAATGCAGTATCTGCAAGGCCCACGGGAACGGGGTGCGGTGGGTGTCTTTTGGTGGCAGCTGGGATGTTGTAGGCAGCACTGAAGCAGAAGTTTTCAAATAGGCTTCAAAAAATAAGTAATTTGTCTTATTTTCTCCTGTGTTCTGACTCATTAGGGATCACATTTTCTACCTAAACAAGAAACCTTTTTAAAATATAATCAAAATAACTCCAGAAGTTAGGGCTTTAAGCAAAATTGAAATGTATTGAGACTGAAACTAGAAGTGTGGGAGTTGATAACTCTAACACAGTTACTTGTAACTACTGTCAGGATTTTGAAATTCAATTGAGTCAAGAGGTTTCATGAGGCAGCTAGTTTAGAAACATTGGAAGTTGGGTAGTTGTACCTCAGCACTAACTGCAGAAAGAAAAGCATATTTAAAACAACAGTCTGCTGTTTTCTCTGGGTCCCAGTGAGCAAAATGGAAGCTTTAAAGAAGACTACTATGAGAGCAAGGCAAGTTCACTGTAAGTTGAAAAGCAAATGGCCGGGCTAGGAATTTGTATGTACAAAGCAGATGGGTGCACATGGCCCTTTTTGGGACACTTGGGTAGGTCTCCTCAACCACAGCTTGTTTTGTACTGCGTATCACTCCACACGGGCCATTGTTGCCACGCACCTGTCTGTAATTTTGGAGGTTCATCTACCTCCAGCAAACTATATTTAAAAACTCAGTGCTGATTAGAAGGGAAAAAAAAAAAAAAGTTCAGGGGAAGGGATTTCCTAGTTCACAAATAAGAATGTGCAGTGGAGCACTCACTAAGTAAACAGAAAACATGGGCAGCTGAGAGAAATCAATTTAGCTGAACAAACAATGTTCCATGTAATGAACTACTAATTATCCTTTTATGCCATGTCAGTCTGAGTGATTACAGAGCTGTGCAGTTTAATTTGACGTTTGAGCATTGCCTTGCTCCATTAGCCTCATATAAAGCTACGACACGTTGAGAGGAATTAAAAAAAAAAACATGGTGGTGGGTTGGGGGGGAAGGGGACTGTGTTTATCCAGAACTAAGTAAGCACCTGTAGCAGTCATGTGGAAAAGAGCTTCTTCATTTTTTCTTCTTTTGGCTTTTAAAATTCTTGATTGTGGTGAAAGGGGCAGCACTTGAGAGACACGAAGGAGCATGTCAGATGCTCATAGAAAACTCTTTCAGTGTTTTGATAATGTCCCAGATCTTTAAACCTTGCATTAAACTATCATCAAGGGCTCAAATAAGTATACTGCATAGATCAGACACACATGCAGATCAAGGGGAAGGCGGATGGTAAACAATACAGTGTGGGAGCAAATATCCTTTCCTGGATACTTTCTTTTTACTGGCGATTTGCACACAGTAGGTAAATCAAATCCCTAGGTGCCTGGGAAATCTTGTGGTTAATCTAGGACTGAAGGCCATGTATTATAAATACTGCTTTATTATCATACTGTTTGTCCAACTACCTGTACTGATAACAGGATTAAAGAGAATTAACATACGGAGAAAGCTAAAGACAGTTTGTTGGGATACATATTATGGCTATTAACTCTAGGAGTACCAGTGGAGTACCTGTAGTCTGATGTAGAGCTACATATTTTGGACAAGTTTTTTGTTTCACAAAAGGTGAGTCAAGCCCAACATCACTGAAGTGACACACCTGAAGGCTGTGCTGCCATTCAGCGAGACCTGGACAGGCTGGAGAGTTGGGCAGGGAGAAATCGAATGAAGCACAACAAGGACAAGTGTAGAGTCTTGCATCTGGGAAAGAATAACCCCGTGTACCAGTATAGGTTGGGGATTGACTTGTTAGAGAGTAGCACAGGGGAAAGGGACCTGGGGGTCCTGGTGGACAGCAGGATGACCAGGAGCTAGCAATGTGCCCTTGTGGCCAGGAAGGCCAATGGCATCCTGGGGTGTGGTTAGTAGGTCGAGAGAGGTTCTCCTCCCCCCTCTACTCTGCCCTGGTGAGGCCGCATCTGGAATATCGTGTCCAGTTCTGGGACCCTCCATTCAAGAAGGACAGGGAACTGCTCAAAAGAGTCCAGAGCAGAGCCACAAAGATGATTAAAGGAGTTGAACATCTCCCTTATGAGGAAAGGCTGAAGGAGCTGGGTATCTTTAGCTTGGAGGAGACTGAGGGGTGACCTCATTAATGTTTACAAATATGTAAAAGGTGAGTGTCAGGAGGATGGAGCCAGGCTCTTCTTAGTGACATCCAGTGATAGGACAATGGGCAATGGGTGCAAGCTGGAACATAGGAGGTTCCATGTAAATGTGAGGAGAAACTTTTTCATGTTGAGGGTGACAGAGCACGGGAACAGGCTGCCCAGGGACATTGTGGAGTCTCCTTCTCTGGAGACGTTCAAAACCCACCTGGACGTGTTTCTGTGTGACCTGATCTATGTGATCCTGTTCTGGCAGGGGGGATGGACTAGATGATCTTTTGAGGTCCTTTCCAACCCTGAACATTCTATGATTCTGTGATCTTTTTATGTAAAAAAAAAATAAAATGAAATAGCAGTCTTGATGTTAAGGTCAAAATGCTGTTTCATATCTAGATTAAATACATTTGGGGGCTAAGTCTCTGCATCAGTAATACCCCAACCCCAATTACTGGATGTTCAAGTGTAGCAACTTCTAAAGGACTACTTCTTTCTAATGAGCAGGACAGTATTCTAGGGCAGCAGTGGCTCTAACTTTTTTATAGCTACTGACAGCTTCTCATAGACACAGTACACTTTGGCTCTAGTGCACATGTCCTGTTTTGGCATATCATGGAGCTGGGTCTGGTGCCAGCTTTGGTGTTACCTGAGCTTAGCCCTGGAGGGAAAAGAGTCCCAGAAAGGTACTACTAATCATTTCGAAGTTCCGCTCTAAGAGAAAGAGTCTATCAGAGAACAAAAGGTTCAATACTCCTCAATTCAAACTCCAGACTGAGACTACAGAGCAGCTCCCTAAATCAAAACCTCTAAAACATGTGCTTCAAACAAATAGTAATGATGTAATCCCCACAAGGAAAACAGACTCTGCCAATGTCCCACCTATCACTTCCTTTTAAAGTTTAGCAACCTGATCTAGGTAAAGATGTCCCTGCTCACTGCAGGGGGGTTGGACTGGATGACCTCTAAAGGTCTCTTCCAACCCAAGCCATTCTATGATTCTATGAAAGTTATTAATAAAGTAATTATCCTCTCTCCCTTTTCTGCACATATGTGTTTACAAAGTACACAGATTCAAACACACACACCTCATATATATATTATGGAATAAAACATTATAGAAAAAAAACAACACAAAATCCTCAGCAATGTGGAAAAAAGGGGATAGATAAGAGACATCTATTTGCTGAGAAAACATCAAGTGAAAACATCAAACATCATCTTGTCTCTAAAAAATTTTCACACCACTCTTTATTTAAGGTAACTTATTAGTATCAATGGAAAAAACAAAACAAAACAGGAAATTGCAACTCACAGCAGTAAGTGTGCAAACTTTTGTTATTTTTACAGTATACAGAAGTAAACGAAAGTCAAACATGCAATACACAAACTTCCAGAATAAGGTGAACTGATCAATAGTAGGAAAGTTTGGGCGTTTCTTTTCTTAGGAGAAATTCTCTAAAAAGAAAAAAAATAAATCAAGAAACCAATCTTCTCTAAGTCTAAGTTGGGCAGACAGACGGAAGTGCTTAAACAACACATTTCACTATGGGAACCACAAAAACAGACAAGTAGCTTTTAAGTGATAGGACTGTTGACATTATTCTAAGTCTTTACATCTAAGAACAGGGCTGCTTTATGTATGTCACAAAAACTATTCTGTCTAGACATCATGACTTACTGGATCCTATCAAGGGCTGAACTGATTTTTCTTGAGTATTAGAGCTGATCATATTTAACACAAAACTGGTTCCACAGATATGAAAGAGAAACTTTTTCTACCACAAGGGCAGTAAAGATCTCCTGATGTCCCTTCCAGTGTGAATTATTATGATCACATGAAAAGATTATACATTATTTAATAAGACAACAGTGATGAATGAGCATAAAGGTGAGACGGGTGATCTTGAGAGTACTTCAGCAACCAGCGTGCTTAAGTACTTGGCCTTACCAAACATGCACTTCCTGAAGTTAGAAACTCAGGGCCTTTGTTGGTTCATCTGCTGTAAGGAAAAATCTCAGAACTGAAAGACTCCAAAATGAACATAAAAGGCTGATACTGAAGCCTCCAGATCTTTTAGATTGACTTACATCAGAGTTGTGGGCCAGAAAAAGTTAAGTGCTTTATCTAGACATGGACTGCTTAGTGATATCTCTAAGAAAATCTCACACACAAATACTGCATTCTTCGGCAAAAAAGGTGACAACAGTTTTTCTTTCTCATGAAAGATTTCTCCATATACTTGCACGGTAAAAGACAGCTCAGAGAAGAAAAAAAGCTCTTTTTACTTAGTCTGTCACAGCCTCCAAACAGCAAAAAAATTACCTGAGCAAATAGTCAAGAGTAAAAGAAAAAAACGTTTGATGCTATAGAGCCGTGAGGTCCCTTATCAGATGTGTTTTCTAACCATTGCAGGTTCTACAGAACATAAACATGATCTTCTGGCTAATATAAAAATGTTTCACTTCCCTGTGTCACTAGAAAACCATAATCCAGTACATTCATAGCTTACATAGGCTAACAAATACAACATTTTGTGACACCTAATAAAACATATGCATGAAGAGAAGGGTTTCCTTCTTCATCCTGCCATCCCATTAGCATTTATTTCTTTCCCTTATAATAAAGTTATTGTTAAAAAAATACTAATGCTAGCAACCAAGTAACATAATTATTAGATATTTTAAGTAGAGCATTTCTGAAGATACCGAGGTATCATAATCAAATTCAGGATAGCATAGAAACAGATATACCTGCAATTTTTGCCATAAAAATTTAACTAAACATACAGAATCAAAAGAAAGACAAACAAACAACAACAAAAGATAATAATCAGAAGAAATCAAAAGCTTTTTACCAGTTTTCTACACAGTAGTTACTGAAAAGACACACTTTCAGTATCTGAATTGCTTACAAGTATTCAGCTTGTTATATATGAGAGAAGGCAGCTATTAATGCTACTGTAAGGCAAGTTTTATTGATTCCAAAGGAAAGCGATATTCTGATTTCTACACATGAAATTAGAAAGAAAAAATTAAACACCAAGGCACTTAAAAAGAGAAGCTTAATTTTCCTGGAGCAGAATGAAAAGAACAAGTGAAGGGATACCTAGGGCTTATAGCAAAAAAATAATTGCTTCCCATTTAAAGAAGGGGATCATTTCAATTAACTCCAGATTTATGTTAGAAAATGCTTTGACTTTCCAGTTTATAAACAGAGACAAGTATTTTTCATACCTCCTCCTTTCAGCCCTTTTGACTGAAGCTCCAGAAAAACTTGATTTTGAGACTTCTGAAGATCTGCAATCTTGATACTATCAGATAACTGAAATAAAAAATAAAGACAGATCTTGATTGGAACATTCTTCAGCATAAATAATTTACTGGGGCTTCATTTCCTACATATTCATTCTATGAAGTCTGGTTTTATCTAGAAGTATACAAGTACTGTGTAACATCCAGTATTTGGTTTGAGTCCCTGAGGTGTAGGATGGCCTCCTCTGCCTAACAAATAGTCCTCAGATGAAGTATCAGTTAGTAACAGGACCGGAAAAATGGCTGCAAACAAAGCAGGTGGAAAAAATGCCTACAGAATATACTAAGAGTAAGCCATGGCCTCACATCCTCACATCTAAGAAGTTTCACATTCTGGGAACTCCTGGAAGTGTGCAGCTGAAGCAGATGTTTTTCTAAGGTGCATGCTCATAAAGAAAATAAACAGGAAGTATATGGTCTG
The DNA here is from genome assembly GCA_025331215.1 of Actenoides lindsayi. Classification (NCBI taxonomy): domain Eukaryota; kingdom Metazoa; phylum Chordata; class Aves; order Coraciiformes; family Alcedinidae; genus Actenoides; species Actenoides lindsayi. Next base: position 1,184 of record WTSP01024677.1, on the reverse strand, counting down.
TATACTCCAAAAAAGTACATACAGGTATGCAATTTTAAACTAAGCAGCACCAGCTCAAAGCAGCTAGTAATGCAGAATGTGTAGAGGCAAAAGTATGCCACAGAAACACCCCTAAAGAATTTGACAGCCTCATCTCCCCCTTACCTCTACATGCACGCCTATGGATTCACTGGGAACATCACAGAGACACTGGGGCAAACTAAGCAACAAATTCCTTACCAGGCATTGGAAAACTATTTAGTAATCATAGCAAAAAATGGTTTTGTTCCATTCTAGTTTCATATTGTATGTGTGTCCCAGTCATGTACAGTGTGATGCTAAAATAGTAATATTTGACATGTTATCCTGCATACCATGACAACAAATGTAGAAGTTGCTTGTGTTAAATAGAAATTTAACCAGTTCTAAATAGTTTTCATTTAGAGTAAGCTATATTAGAATTTTATTATGTGCCATAATACTAGTCTCAGTTTACAGCAAAATTCAGGACCACTTCCTTATTTTGACTGATAAAATCAAATCACTAGAAAGAAGTTGGTGCTTACACAGATGTAGATGTTTACAATCTAACTACATTTAATAAGGAAAAGACATTCCTAGACCACAGTATGTAGACATTTTAAAATATTGATAAAAAAAATATTCCTTTTTACTTACACCAGCTTTACATAGTACTTACAACAACAGTGTGTTTAAATTCCTACAGAAATGCTAACTTGAGTTGATCTTGCCTCAAGAGCTTACACTGGGTATACCATCTACTCAGAACTCACTAAAATAAAAAGAACCCACAGCAGGCTGTAACTGATCACCAAGTATTAAAGGGATAGAATAACCAAATCTTCTCAAGTAGGATTTTTGTACCAAAACACCAGCAGAAACTAGGAGATTGAATGGATTCAAATTAATAGTTTAACACTGTAAGGCACTATGAGAGAAAACAGACACCGGATTTTACTTAACATCTGTAAATTGCACATAGAAGCTTTAATGAAAAAAAGATTTTCTGCTGAATATTCTGCAGCCTCAGCTAATTAAAAAATAATTTGATCCCAGTAAGTAAGAGTTCAAAAGCTTATAAAGGATTTTCAAAATTGCTACAGGACAGAATAAACATTCTATATATATATTCTAGTTTAATATTAAAAAATAAAATAAAAATCAGAATAGCTATTACAGTGTGC
>WTSP01024676.1:0-63300 GCA_025331215.1 Actenoides lindsayi | reverse complement strand
CGCCGCCTCTCCGCCGGCGCCCGCCGACCCCCGGCCCTGCTGCAGGGAGCCGAAGAGGGCCGCCAGGCTCTTGCTCTGGAGGCTGCTGGCCGCCTGCGAGGCCTCCCGGCGCGGCGGAGGCTTGACGGGGCAGGCGGCAGGCGGGGGGGAGGAGGAGGCGGAGGCGGGCGGCGGAGGAGCGGGCGGCGGCGGCGGGGCGGCGGCGATGATGCCGGTGCAGCGCTTGATCTGCTTCTGCAGGTACTTCCTGTGGTTCACCTTCCGCTTGGACTTCACCGGCTTATCCAGCGCCAGCTTGATGTTGCTGGAGGCCGAGTCGATGAAGCTCAGCAGGTCCCTGGTGGCTTCTTTAAAGTCCCCAGTGTCGCCCCCGCCGCCGCCGCCCTCGTAGCCCTTTTCCAGGTCGGCATAGCCCAGGAGGCCGCCGGCGGCGGGGAAGCAGAAGGAGAGGAGGTGGTGGGGGCTCAGCAGCGCGGCTGGCACGGCCATGGCCGGCGGCCGAGCGCCGCCGCCCCGAGCTCCGCAGGGCTGCGCGGAGCAGGCGGGCGTCAGCGGCGGCGGGGAAAAGGCGGCAGGCGGGGGAGGAGGAGGGCTCAGGAGCGGGGCTGGCCCCGGCCCTCCCCGCCTCCCCGCCGAGAGCCCGGGGGCTGGGCTGGGCTGGGCCGGCACACACCCCCCCGGCCGCGAACGTCGGCAGCGGCGGAGGCGGCGGGACGACCATCACCCCCGGGACAGATACACATGGCCACCCTGGGCCAGGTCCACAGCATCCCCCCCGGACCTGATCCCAAGTAACAAGAGATAGGACAAGAGGAAATGGCCTCAAGTTGCACCAGAGAAGGTTTAGGTTGGACAGTAGGAAAAATTTCTTCCCTGAAGGGTTGTAAAGCCTTGGAACAGGCTGCCCAGAGCAGTGGTGGAGTCACCATTCCTGGAGGTATTTAAAAGACATGTAGATGTGGTGCTTATGGACACGGTTTAGTGGTGGGTCTGACAGTGCTGGGTTAATGGTCAGACTCGATCTTAAATGTCTTTTCCAACCCAAACGAGTCTGTGATTCCATGACCCCACCACTACCATGCAGTAATCCCCATCACTGTCCCCCTGTCCTGCAGCTGCTCAGCTGGCACAAGATAAGTTCCTCTGCCTGAGGTCAGAGGCGGTGGTGCTGGATCACCTGCACAGCTCTAGGTGCACGTGCTCTTATTCTGACAGGTGCCAGGATGCACAAGTGTAAATTAATTTGCAAAGGGGGGTTTTGAAAGCTCAGTGCTATGCACATTACGCAGCATATTGTATTTTCCTAGTCAGGTCAAATCCTGAGGTAATCCAGCACTGTGATCCAGTAGAGATTTTAAATGATGGAGCTGTATTCAGTTAAAACTGAAGATTTTCACTTGCACAGGTTTAGTGAAGCAGTGGTATAAATCTTTCATTTGCAGTGTAGAAAGATGAGTGAAGCGGCTACTGAAAGTGCTGATAACAGCTCCTGAAGAAACTATCTTGTCTTGTCAAATGTATGTGATTTGTTTTCCTTTAGAAAACTGCTACATTGATGCAGAACAACCTGAATCCTTTGAGCTCTGGAATTCTTCTTGGTGGTTTCATGTGTCCAAATATGAATAAAGATGCGTATCTTATTTTGACTGAAATAAAGTGTGTTTTCATGGTCTGCATCCATTTGTTAAAAATGCATCAGGTTTGTGTTGGAAGGAAAAAACAGAGAGCAAAACTCTGCAGAAGAAAAGGGAAACAGGCCTCTAAGACTGCACTTAGTGGTAAAAAAAAACAAAAATAAAACCAAAAAAAAGGTGAACCAGCCAAATTCACCTTAATGGTTTTGAGCGCTTATTGAATGAAAAGCAAATATTGCAAGGAGAAAAAAGGAGAAAGCACATCTTTCATGAGAGGGAAAAAAAAATGCTCAAAATCCCCTACAAAACAAAAATGCTGATTTTCTTGGTCTCTCACCTGCATCTCAGAAGGGTCCCAGTGGCAGGCAAAGCCTCATAGTCCCCTCCACAGCCTTGGCTCTGCTGCTGACACATCTGGACAGGGTATCCTTGCAAAACCTGCTCATTTGGAGTCTCCCAGAGTCTCTTTCTTGGGGAATTGCTTTGAGTTCAACTGTGTAATTAAAGCAAGCACAACCCTGTTAGGCAGAGGGCTATGGGAAATCTATATATGCCTCCATATCAGAACGAGTATGTCTACATAGAAGGTGAATTTAAACTACTTAGTTTGAATGCAACTGACACAGATTAGCTACCCGAGCTTTTACCCTCAGGTCCTGTCAAGCCCTGTCAAGCTTTGCTGCCTGCTCCAATCCCCCTTATTGAGGGGAAAATGTAGAGAACAACGTATACTTCCCTTGTGTGCTTGCTCCACTAGAGAGTTTTGCATTCACTTTGAGGCCACTTCAAACTGCACATGGGTCTAGCGAATGGGGATCACTATCTGTTGCTGGATGCACAACTGGTCTGGGACCAGTTCTTATCTGAGCAACGTGAAACAACTCCATTAGAGCAATAACTAAGTTGTCCTCAAGTTAGTATCTGTTTCAGCATCGTAGCAGCAATATTTCATAGCCTGTCTAAAGGGGGTTGTTAATGAGTCTGGGTGGTATTATATGCAGAGTGGCTAAATATCCGGTGGCTTAAGAGGGGGGAAAAAAAAGGCTGAAAACTCTGTCTTCTCTTCTATAAAGCTGAATTCATTCACTTAAACAGCTTCGAGAGCTCTGCTACGGTTTACTGGGAGACTTGATTACCTCCTAAAAATTGGAGAGTATTAAAACAATTGTCAGGCATGCAAGGGAAAGTTTGCATTAAGTTGTGCTAAGCAGCTGAATTTACATATTCTCAACCAGATCGGGAGACTTAGAAAGTCTTCATAATTGCATTAAACATGCTTATTCTCTGTATTCTCTCAAGCAGAGCTGATTACCCCAAGTTGGGCGATGCCTGGAGGGAAATTTGCTAAGCCACATGATGTCAACAACTTGCAAAGAGACCTATTTTTTTTCCATGGAAATCAAAAGTTGGTTATTCCTGCAAAACATCTCTCCCAGCAGCTGTCCAAGCCAGCGCATGCGTGTGCTCTTTCAGGATGATGGTGATCAGACCATGCCAAGTGGTTCTTACACTCCACCAGCAATCCACCTGGGCTTGCTGGCAAAGTCTAATGTTCAGGAAGTGTTGGGATTGCACCCACAAAATCACCCCAGCCCCAGGCAAATGTTTGGACTAGATGTCCTAGTCCCTTCACTCTCCCCCCAACAGACCAAAATGAGTGAAGAAGAGATTGCAGAAGCACTTCCCCTGCCCAAAATCTCCATCCTGCTAAGTGCTCACAGTGCCCACTAAGTGCTCTTTCTTGCCCACTTTTGTGTAGGAAATGTATCTGATTTTGTTTATTTTCTTGCTCATTATAGGTAGCAGCACCTCAACCAGCTCTGGGCATTAAACCAAATCTTTCCAGAATGATGCTATTGGAATCAAGCTTGGCTTTTTTAGAGGGAGCTGCATCATGGTCACCCTGTGAATCAAAGGAAACAGGGACCTGCTGTGCTCACTAATGCTTTGCACAGACCACAAACTGAGCTCAGAGCCACACAATCAAGCCCTTTGCATTTGTTATCCTTACAGAACAAGCAGGCCAGAAAGGAGAGAGACTTGTGCAGACAAGAAAGCCTTGCACAACTGAGGACTGCATTACGGTGCCAGCACTTCTGTGGAGCAGCTCCTAACCCGAAGTGGTTGCAGAAGCTGAATGTGATCTCCTGATGCTCACAGGACTGCCCTTCTCAGTGTCCAACACTGGGCTAAATCTTTGGCAATGCAGGGACAGGATCCCACTAGGATCCAGCCTGAAGGGAACATCTCATGCTGTGCCTCATCACTAGAAGAGGGTAGATTCAGGCTGATGGAAGAATTTTTTTATGATGAGGGTGGTGAGACACTGGAACAGGTTGCCCAGAGAGCTGGTAGATAGCCCATCCCTGGAAATATCCAATGTCAGCCTGGACAGGGCTCTAATCAACCTGATCTAGTTGAAGATGTCCCTGCTTATGGCAAGGGGGTTGGATTAGATGACCTTTAAGGGTCCCTTCCAACCCAAACCATTCCATGATTCTATGATCACTAGCAAAACCTTCCCTTTGGGAAGGCAAAACAAATCCAGCCCTCACAATTCACAGCACCCATTTTCCTTTCACCAAGGCATTGGGAAGGCAGCATGAAAGTAAGAAAATCTCTGTGACAGGGAAGCGAGGACTTCTTTTTTTTCCTTGTCCGGTTGTATGGCCCATATGGTTATCAAGTTATGGGAAAATCTGGCTGCCCAAACAGGTGTCACCGCTTGCAACCTACAGTCTCATTTCCTGATTGCGTCTTAATCGGCAAGTTGGTTGTGAAAGTTGATTTCTTGCACATTCTTATATCAGTGGGAATTTCTGCCCTTCCCTGACAAGTATTATAGGCAGCCTTTGACATACAGCCCTACAGGACCTAAATAGGCTGCTATTCTTTCCCTACGCTGAAAGGGAGCTTTGTGCCAGGGATTCATTAAACTGCACTGCACAGCCCTTCATAAATGGGCTCAATAATGAACAGTCGATTTAACTGGAAAAGCTGCTGGAGCTGTTAAATTAAAGGGAAATAAAGTGCACTTCAGGCTCAGTCTGCCAGAAGAAAATGTTGACCTAAAAAAAAAAATCTTCATTTTACCAAATCTCTTGCAAACAGGCTAAAATTTTCAGGAAGTTTATACTTGCAACAGTGGGAGAATTTTTAAAGCATACCAGTTTGTTTCCCCACTAAGAAAGAAAGAAGAATTGACAATAAAATATTCAATAAAATAAGAAAGAGGACTAAAAGGCATATTCTGCTTAAGCCAAGTTTAAAAAACTCAACCTAAATTTAGTATATGTGTGTAGATAAAAGATTGTGTGGTTTATGTAGATCCAGTCCTCACCTGCCTTAAATCACTGTAGACCCATTCAAATGATGCCCATTCACATGTGTTCATGTATATGATTCTTTCTTTACAGTCTTGGCTTTGTAGAGATGCTATTTTATTCAGATAAAATTATTAGTGGACACAGGATTGCAGACTGGGCATGCTGCAAACAAAGCCATGTTTTCCTCTTGCAGCCTGTGGATGTTGTTGTCTCAGTTTCCCTTCCCCTCTTTTAATGTCAGTGTATGTTTCATGTTCTCTTGGGATAGATTCCCTCCAGAAGAAAGGGCAAAGCAGTTTTTGGTGTCTCTGCTGGCACTGGTGTGTGGGTGACGTGTGTTTGTCAGCACTGCATCTCATTGGAAAGAGATGTACAAGGATAAAGCACAAGGCCGTGTTGTCTGTGTTTATTGGATCATCACTCCATCAGGAGATCCCATAAGGGCTCTCCTGGTCCTTTCCCAAGCTGGGCTGAGCTCTGAGATACCACTGGAGACTTCTAGGTTTCAGCAAAGTATTGCTGAGCTAGACACAAGTGTCTGAGGTTGACTGTAAACATTTTACCTGAGATTTTTCCTATGATTATTTTAAGTAAACAGAAGGAAAAAAAAAATTTAGAATGGGAAAAGAAATAACAACTCCCTTCAAGCCCTCATCCAATCATCTTCATATATCCAAAGTTTCCACTGGAACTGAGTTCATAAATTCATCAGGGAGAGATTTTATTTCCAATTTGTCAGTATTTTCTGAAATCTTGGGGATTTACACAGCCCAGTCCTGCATCACTCTGTTCTGGGATCATGTTGCCCATAAGGCTATGGTAGTTTTGTCCATGTCAGAGGTACAGGACTTAGCTGAAACATGGACCACAAATGGGGGAACTATATTTAATCTCCCCGATGAATAGGAAAGTCCATTTTTCACCTAAGCCTGACCCCGCTCTTAGTTTAAGAAGAGTGGAATTCCTTATTTCAGTGAGGTTACTCCAGTATAAAACTGGAATTGCATTCAGCTCTTCCACCATAGCCATCTCATTCTCCTTCATCTGAACAGTCATAAATACTATATAAATGTCTATGGGAAGGTAGACTGAAAGCTTAAGGACAACAAGATCAGAAGAAGCATGCAGCAGGCAAGGGATCCTATCCAAAACTAATTCCTGAGGCAGATCATCTGAAAATAAACCTCAGCACCAGCTTAAAAAACTTTATGTTGCTTTCGCTGTTTCAGATTGCAGCTGGTTTTTGCATAAAATTACCACTTGGCAAAACACTCATCTTCTTCATACTATTGTGACTTTTGATAAATCTTCTGCATAGTTTTGATCATGATGGCAGCAGGCTTTCAGCTCTTCATGGATTCATAGATCATAGCATTGCCTGGTTGGAAGAGGCTTTTAAGATCAAGTCCAACCGTTAACCTGACACTAACAAGTCCACCACTAAAAGAGGTTACTCAGCATCACATCTATATGTCTTTGAAAGACCCTCCCGGGATGGTGACTCACTTCCCTGGGCAGCCTGTTCCAGTGCCTGACAACTCTTCTGGTGAAGAATTTTTACCTACTCTCCAATCTAAACCTGCCCTGGCACAATTTGAGAATATTTCATTTTGTCCTATCGCTTGTTACTTGGGTGAACAGACCGACACCTACCTCACTGCAACCCTCTTTCAAGTAGTTGTAGAGAGTGATAAGGTCTCCCCTGAGTCTCCTTTTCTCCAGGCTAAACAACCCCAGTTCCCTCAGACACTCCTTATAAGACTTGGTCTCTAGACCCTTCACCAACTTCATTGCCTTTCTTTAGACAAGCTCCAGCAACTCGATGTCCTTCTTGGAGCAGGGCCACAAAACTGAACCAAGTATTTGTGGTGTGGTCTCACCAGTGCTGAGTACAGGGGGACAATCACTTCCCTAGACCTGCTGGTCATGAGCCAGGGTGCTGTTGGCCTTCTTGGCCACCTGGGCACACTGATATTTTATACTCAGCCAGCTGTTGACCAGCACCCCGAGGTCCTTTTCCACCAGGCAGCTTTCCAGACACTCTTGCCCAAGCCTGTATCGCTGCCTGGGGTTATTGTGACCCAAGTGCAGAACCTGGCACTTGGCCTTGTTGAAAAACAGACCTGAGGCCATCAATCCAACCTGTCCAGGTACCTTTGTAGAGCCTCCCTACCTTCAAACAGATCAACCCACCTGCCTAACTTGGTGTCATCTGCAAATTTACTGAGAGTGCCCTCTATACCCTCATCCAGATCACTGATAAAAATATTAAACAGAGCTGGCCCCAGCACTGAAGCCTGAGGAATATCACTTGCAACTGGCCATCAAATGGATTTAACTCCTTTCACCACAACTCTTTGGGCCCAGACATCAAAAAATTTTTTATCCAGTGAAGTGTGTGCCTGTCCAAGCCATGAGCAGACAGTTTCTCCAGGAGAATGCTGTGGGAAGTCTTCACTGAAGTTGCCTTCAGTGGGTTAATTATTTTTTCATACTCTCTGAATACCTGAGCATTCAGGAAGAGTATTAGCTGTAAGTTATCAATCTTCCACCTACATTTTGCATAATTATTTATGGCTTGATTAAAAATGACCTGGTATAAATCAAAATCTCACAAAAGTTGTAAAAACATGAACTTGTCTGCCACAAAAATAATGTATTTGGTAAGTTTTGTGGTCTGCTTTCCTGAAGGCAGGACTTGGGCGTATTGCTGGTGGCTCCGTGTCACCACTACAAGAGCTCAGCAAAACCACCACTTACCTCTTCAGAAAAGAGTTTTGGGGGTTGAAATTGTAATTTATTTTCATTAAATCCTGCTCATATTTCAGCACTTGGCTACTGGTAGAAATACATATTGAGGCAACATTTACAGATACTTGAAAAGAATAAGAAAGGAAACAACTTTTTGTATTATTGAGAATTTTATTTTTTTTTCCCTCAGTCCTTGTGTATTCCTTGAAATCTGAAGGATTTTATCTTCACTCAGAGATATTTCTGCAGGTAAATATGTAGGGTTTGGGATCAAATTCATTCCTTTGTTTTTGTGCAGGTGCTACTTGGAAGAGCTTTGCTGAATGAAAAAAAACCTCAAAATGCAAACAAATAGCAACTAATGTCAAGGACTGTCTTTACAGTTGCACACTATCCTTCCACTAATCTCTGTTTGCTTGGCAGGAACCACTTTATTTGATGTCATGGTTCCTGACAGGCTTTGTTGGGAGGTGCTGCATGGCTCTGGGGAGTACAGGAGCTCCTCAAATCTTACCTGACACTGACAGTGAGGATTTAGCAAATGCTGCAAAATAGTCTTCATGCATCTCAAAATGATCACTGAGACTAGAGACACTGAGGTGTTTTTCAGACGTCCAGCCATACACCCTCCAGAACACAAGGGAGAGAGTAGGAGGGCCACATGCTGTTTGGTGTGTGGCTTGTGGTCATACACAGCTTGGTACCAGTGCTTCACAAAGAAATCTTTTCATTCATTATTTATGCCCTGAGTTAAGGACCTTATCCAACTCCCAGTGAAGCCCTTTCCACTGACCTTCCCTGAGTGATGAATAAACCAAATTAATGGACCTAATTTTCAGAATCGTTGAGCGACTCTCATGACTCTGGTAAGTCAACCCCTGTCTCTTTGCCAATCCAGGAAGCCCTATTGCCAAAATCTTCATATGACACGTGGCATCTTCCCTCCATGTAGCAATGAGCTAAACTCTGCTTGTCCTTCCAGCTCTCCCATGACTTGGGCTCAGCCCTCTCTCCTACTCTGAGTAGGTCTCAAATGATACTTCAGCCATGCTGAAGAGTCTCTGAATTTGAGGTCACTTCAGGCATCTGTGACCATGGCAATGTTATCATAACTCTTCCTTTTCCTTTGTGTCTCTTAAACCTGGTGCAGCTCAGCTGATGGATGACACTGGCAACAAGGTGGCCTCTGCGTGTGGAAACTGCTCTGGCACCATCTCATCTGTGTCCATGCCAAGGAGACAGCTGGGACTCAGGTGCTGAAATGGTGGGAACTGTGTGACCACCCCCATTGCAGACAACAACAGAGTCCAATCTTTGCAGGTATTTACCTAAAGGAAAATTGGTTTCTGGCAGTGTGGAGTCATCTTTAAAAGTCAGCACCTTGTCCCAGAGCTTATATGGTTAAACCCTGTTTCTTTCCTATATATATAGGATATATATAGGAAATACAGGATTATATATATATAAAAAAAATTAAAAAAAGAACAATCGTGGACTTCTAAATTGTTTTCATTTTAATTTAAATTGCTATCAAAACCGTGACCAGTTTTGCCTATTGAAAATTAACCATTAGAAATGTTCAGGCAGTTTTTAGTAAGATTAACTAAACAAGTAAACATGATTTGCTATTCCCAGCCTCACCACACATCCACTGCAGCACTGGGCTGCTCTCAGGACATGCTTGAGACCTGGAGCTGGACCAGGAGCTGGTTTTGCAAGAGTGACATGAAGATATGACAGATCCATGTAAAAAAAAAAATTGGGTGTGATGCCCCTTGCTGAGCTGCCACAGGGGAATTGAAATCTCAAATGAATTCCATGACTTCCTGATAACCAGTACCAATTTTATTAATTCACTTTATTTTTTTCACCATTTCTTTTCTCCCCTGCTGAGGTATGTCTTCAGGGAGTTTAATCCCTTCAGGAGCAGGTGTTGGTCCCAAGACCCCTTTCTTTGAGCAAAAATAACCTTTTTGGTGGTTTAGCACAGTCTGCAGGCTGGGGTGGCCACTGGTCTGCAGGACTGCAGGATGGCAGGAGTCCCCGCTCCTGCACAAAAGGCTTCTTTGGCCTACCCTTGGCCATGACATGTTCTCATATAGAAAGTCTCAGACCCTGAATCAGCACAACGCAAGTGTCAGCCATCCAAATCAGCCTCTGGATTTCAGTGGGTTTATTCTCATGCTTAGATTTGGGCATTACTTTCTGAATGGAAGACTTTGTTCACAGCAAGAGGGGTTCAAAATCAGTCTGTGGGGCACATCTACCTTTTATATGTTCATAGGATACATTAAGAGTTTAAATCCTAATATCTTACTTGCATCCATATTATTCAGATAAACACATAATAAATCATTATATACATATATATACCCGGAGTGGGGTACACTGTGGTTAAGAGCTTTGCATACAGCAAGAAAATATAGAGTAAGTATACTGTAAAAAAAACAAAACAAAAAACAAACCTTTTTTTGAAATTTATAGCTAAGAAAAATGCTGGATTTTTGGTTACCAGAAATGTTTTCTTGACCAGATGTTTTCAGTCATTTCTTAACAGAGCCACTCACAGATTGTTCCCTGAATTATTTCATGTTTAGAAATGGTGTCTTGTTAAAAGAGAGAGGGAGACGGAGGGAGAGAGTCACACAAACTGCCATTATCATGCAAATAGCCCCAGAGGAAAAAGGACAGTGAAAATGATAGCACTGATCTAATTATCTGCAGGCCAATATAGCTAAGTCACTGAAAGAGGCCCACAGAAAAGGCTGCCACAGAAACACAAAAAACAGCCAGAAAACAATAAGGAACTTAGCAACAGTATAAAAACGGACTTCTTTCTGTGCACAAAGAGTAGTTTTATGAGCATTTTTCTTGCTTTCAGTTTGCAGAAAAGGTTAGAGCACATTTTAAATTCTATGCCAGGATTTTTTTCCCCCTCCTAGCCCCTAAAGATCCTTTGGCATGCCGTCATATCGCGGCGCGCCCGGAGGTGGGAATGGCTCCCGCTTAAACACGTCCGAACCAGCACGGATGTTGGGGGCTGCTGGCTTCATGTGAGGTGGGTTCTGGTAGCTCCTTTCTCAGGGTCCTGGATTTTGATCAAGATATTCAAGCTTTGCCCTTTTTGTGTGTTAATCATAGAATCATAGAGTAACAGGTCGGAAGGGACCTCAAGGATCATCTGCTTCAATCTTTCTTGGCAAAACACTCTGTCTTCCTTTTGGTGCTCCCAGGGGGTTCCCAGCTGGAGGATGGAGGTTTGTACACTGCACACGATCCCTCAGGTCATGCATGTGAGGGTCTCAGTGCTTCCTCCCTCAGGAGCTGCAGGAGGAACAGTTATTGCAGCCTGACCTTAGGCACAGCTGTCCCCACAGCCATAATTCACCTCAATAAGGACCACAAGATTCTGCCCACCAGATTGCCAAATAGACACTGACAAGCAATTAAAAATCACTCAAAAGCCACTGATTGTGGCTATTGATGAGGACTCCATGTGAGCTTCTCACTCACAGCTCCTCCTCTCTGGATGGAGCACTTAGGGACATGGTAGTGTCAGGTTAACAGTTGGGCTCAATGATCTTAAGGATCTTTTCCAACCTAAATGATTCCATGAATCTTGTTGGCTGAGAAAAACAGGCATCTTCAGAGTAATTTTTCTGTCCTATTTTATTGATCCTGCCTTGTGATTGCCGGGTTTCCCACTGACCTTGAAGGGAACACCACAATCAACCAAATCAAACTAATCCCACCCAGATCTTAAAAACTCAGAGCATCTGTCAAGTCAGCCCAACAGCCTTTGGAGCTACAGATGTAAAACCAGTCCAAGACAGTTGCCCAAAATGTCCTGAAAATGTTTTTTAGTGACTCAGAAGTCACCATACTCCTTCTTGAGGGGGGAAAGTCCCAAACAGTAACTGTCTCTGTTCATTTCAGGTTTAAACTGGACTGGGAAAAAAAGTTAGAAAGAGAAAAAATGCAGACCATCTGTCTCTCCAAATTCTTCAAGTCATATAATCCCTCATACTCCCATTTTTTAAGCTTAACAAGCTTAATAAGGTCTCAAAATATCCATATTTAACCTCATGTCAGGAATGTACAGACTCTACAACAAATAGATGCCAGGTATCGTAAGCCTTGTCCATATGTGTGGATGGTCTAGGAAAATAAAGGTGAGGAAGGGCAGTATCTTCTCTAGGGCAGAACTTTGAATTACTTCTTTTGGGTCTATGGAAGGGACTTTTAAGAAGGATGTGAATGGGAATATGGAAACTCATTCAATCTGGGTAGGGAGAGTCATCGATACAGGCAAAATTCAGTCTTCTGGTGGTGGCACAAGGAGGAAGAAGAGAACCCTGGGAAACCCTAAGGGATGAGGGGTTTTAGACTACCTCCTCAGGCACAGACAGGGTGAGCATTTTTTGCGAATGACTTGAGTCAGTTCTGAGCCTGGCATACCTCATAAACAGCCAGACATGTAAGACAGGGAAATAAAAACGTGCACTCAGTTTTGCCCAGAGACAGTTTATTTAGGCCTGCTTGGAGAAAGTCTGGTGATTTTTTGCAAGGGACCATCTTTAAGCCAATGTCTCTGCAGTCTGGGGCCTTCAGTTCCGATCTTCAGGCGAGGACCACTGGGTCTAGACCACTGCAGCATGAACACATAGCCTAGATGCACTATCTAAAGGTGGATTTTCCTTAGAAGAGTGACATAGGTTCATGGGATGGTATGGGCTTCATAGAGGAGAAATCAGAAGGAGAAAGAGGGCAGAAGGACTCACAGAAAATACAAACAACAGACTTTTGGAAGGAATGGGCAGGTCCACTTGAAGAATTGAGTTCTTGAGAAAGATAAGTTAACTCCCAAGTGCTCAAAAAGTCATGGTTAATAAAAGGTTCCTACATCTAGCCAGAAAGTGCTGCTTGCCCTCCTGTCCAGTCTGTGTCCCAGGAGGATGATCTGGGGATTTATAATGGACATGATTTGAGTGGAGATCTATGGAAACATGGGTCAGTAAAGGGAATTGGTCTGGGCAGCAGTTCTCTGTTAGATTAGAATGCTGCAAGCAAGCCAATGGCAGACCTGTGTGCATCTGCCCTGGTCCTTTCTTTTTCCCCTGTCCCCGCTCCATCTCCCACCACCATCTGGAGACAGCATCATGGGCATACCCATGAGGAACAGCCCAAGGAGCTGCTCAAAGTTAAACCTCTCCTTTTTTAATCTTGCCAGGTTCATCTGAACCCTGACCAATTTCCCAGTGCCCTTCACTGCATCACCAAACACTTGTACCAGCTTTTCCTACCTTACAGACCTCTTGAAAATGCAGATTAGAAAATAGCAAAGAAAGAGCAGCAGTCAGGTAGGCATGAAGAGCACAGCAGGCAGCTCTTTCTCCAGCATCATCATCCAGCTGCATAGTCTTTCTGTATTTGAAGGTGAACACACAGCAGCAAAATAAATAAATCAGATGAAAGGAACTATCACAAATACTAAAATGGAGATATAAAAGGCACTCAGCCCCTCCATCCAGCTCTCTGGAGCATTCATTGCATCTTATTTTGATGTTACAAAGTGTCCACAAAACTCATCTATTTCCTAGGAGAGCTTTGTTAGCATTTATACTACTGGGGGGGGAGAGCTGTCATTTCTGTGAATAGTCAGTTAAGGTTAGAAAACAGATTTTGGTAGCAAAAATGGCTGTGTCAGTTAAATGTTAGTCATGGTGATTATCTGCCAGGGAAGGTGAACAGGCTACAAAGTGATAAGAGGAGATGCTGGCACCAGAGATACTGGTTTGTGGTTTTTTTTCCACGTACACGGAATTTCATTTATGCAGGCTTTGAAAACATCTGATTGCTGTGTCAGATGGTCCAGCACCAGGTCAGCACCCACCAAATTTGTACCCAGTTGAACAGATCTCTTCATTTGCCACACTAGAGAGAGAAGGAAAGGGGTCTGAGCCGCCTTCCTCGCGACTCTGTGCATTTTCTGGTTCTTCCAAGTAGAAATTCCTTCTCCATCTGATCGCTTTTGTGACAATATCTACTCAATACACAATCTTCCTTCCCTGTTTTCCTTTGACTTGCCGATTCCCAGGCTACTCTGTTGAGTAGAATGACATCATCAGAGAAATATCTCACATTTCAGCTGTTCTAGATTCAAAATACACTGAGCATTGAATAGCATGGCACGGCACACAAAGACAACTGACAGACATAGCAGATACCTCAGGAAGGAACTAGGTCAAGCACTACTTTGGTTAACAAGAAACTTGAAAACTAGACTTGTAAATATCTGAACCACACCCTTATAACTTCAGTATGTAGTGGGTTTGACTCCTTTCTATATTTCCCATCTGCAAAATACACACCAGTCAGCTGCTGTGATGGAGATGTGGAGATGAACCTCGCAGTCTGATGCCCACAGGCCGTTATTTGCACCATGACATGAAGGGCCATGTAGAAAGGTCCAGCAAGGGGGTAATGCTTCCTTAGGACTCCTCTGAATTATGGGGTGAAGGGAGGTGAGACCAGAGGTGACTTAGTCAGGATGCCCTGTGCCAGGCACCATCAGCATGCCAGTAAGGGCTTCCCATCTAAGCATATCAGCACAACACTTCCCATCGCCAAGCAAAAATATGGCCTTTTAAAAAATGCTTGGGATACACAGATCCCTTTCTGAGCACATGCACAGGATGTGTCTGTGCTGCTGGTTTCCAGTCATTTTGACTAAGGGTCTGATTTTCGGCTTGCACTAGTCCTTGCCATAGTTGATCCTGATGGCCCCAGTCCACAGTCACTGGCCAAGGAGGGGTTGGTTATGCCCCTATGACATTAGCCAAAATTGGGCATTTAGGGTCACAAGGCTTGCCTGGGGAGTATGTGATTAGGCTTAAACAGGACCAGAAATCACAATCTGGGTGATGGAGTTCAGACAGCTGCACAGAGGTCCCCAAGCCATGTATTGGAGGAGGATGGGGACAGTCTGGGGGAAGTGTTGCTCTGTCCTCATCCTGTTCTTATAGCTCTTCCCAAGGGTCTCCTTTGGCCTCCCGTAAGGAGAGGACAGGAAGCTGCTGTAGCCATAGGAAATAAATGCCAGCAAAAGCCCAAATCAGGAACTGTAACGTGATTCAGGAAGAGAAGAGGGGAGGTCTGCAATGTTAGTGTCTGAATTTCTACAACAGGGAATTCATGGAGTAAAATCTCAAAAGATGCAATGAAGTGCCCCGAGCCTCATCCTACATCAGAAGAAAAAAATAAAAGATTGTTTAAGAACACAGTGCAGAAGAAGTTGACTTGCCCCTCACACTGATGTCAATAATTCAGGATCCATTGGGACAGAGAGCAGAAGTGCTTCTGCAGCTTCATGCCAAAGACACCTGCATGGGATGCAAAGACCTGGGTTCAGGTATCTGCTCCTGGTACTGCTTTGGTATTTAACATGAAAGACCAAACTGCTGCCCCCTCTCACTTCCATCCTCCCCTTCTCCTCCTCCATCAGCAGTAACTGATGGATGTCCTTTAATCCCCAGGATGTTCCC
Source organism: Actenoides lindsayi (assembly GCA_025331215.1). Classification (NCBI taxonomy): domain Eukaryota; kingdom Metazoa; phylum Chordata; class Aves; order Coraciiformes; family Alcedinidae; genus Actenoides; species Actenoides lindsayi. The sequence continues at coordinate 48,045 of WTSP01024676.1, read as the reverse complement.
TGATGTCCCCTTCAGTTGTGACAACAACCCTCTGCCCTGAGGATGAGCTCCAAAGACAAGGACTTTGGGGCTTTAGCTGGAGACCAGATATATTTCCCTGCCTGGAGGGACACTTCTTGTTGGGCTAAACCTTGAGGCTCATACTCTTAAGGGTGCCTGATTTTTAGTGTGACTCAGGGAATATTGCCTAAATTCAGAGATGAGCTGTGATGGTAAGTATTCTGGCCAGTGAGACTTAAAGGAGAATATGTCACACTTGTTGAGGTACAACCCCTTCCAACTATAGCAAATAAAAAAGAAGAAATAATTAAAATAAATTAACCCTCTCAAATAATTTAGAAAATCCGTAGTTTTATCCACATTTTTCAGTTTTTCTATTTGTCACACACAGTATTGTGCTTTTGAAAAAGTGAGAGAATAAAAGAGAAAAAAGAAGAAATAATAAATAGTAAAACAAATAATTTTCTCTTGCCAGGGAAACAGCCTCTCCATGTAAACAAAAAACAAAACAAAACAAAAAAACCAAAATAAGATAAGTTAGAGATTTATTTTTTTTTTGAGAATAACACTTGGTAAAAGCAATCTGATTTAGAAATCTCAGCCAGGTCTTGGTAAGAAGTTGCCCTAGGAGCAATGCCATATTCCCACGTCCATCACCACGGCAGTCTCACAGGGACATCATTCAGGCTGCTTTTCTTCCTCCCTTGATATACGGCTCTGCATAGCATCACTGCAAACCTAACAGAGAGCACCTCGTGATCTCACTGCTGTACCTGTCCTCTGGCCACTGCTTTTCAGGACATCCTTGGCTGTGTGCTCTGTGCATGCATGTGCAGATGTACGTTCATGTGCAAATTCCCATGCTAAGCAAGTGGCTGCTGGGGTTTGATTTTCTCTCAAGAAAAAATGTGCACACCTCACACTTGCTGCCGTCACTGTCCTCTTATCTTTCTCATTGCAAAGAACTTGACCAAAAGCAGTTGTGTAAAGATGTAATCAGCTAACTATTTGTAACTAGAATAACCTGGAAGAAAAAAGACCGGAGGACTGGTAATGTGGGACCCTTACCCACCTTGAGGACACAACTTACTTAGAGGGCCCAAAGCTGCCAACACATTTTGAGGAGCCAATTGTTTCCTGACCAGGGTTACCCAAGGATAAGAGCACCGTGGTCACTGTGCTAAAATCCCATTCTTTACTCTGGATGTGAGCCTAGTGTGACCATGACAGGAGCAGAGAGACCTGCAATGGCACCAAGCTGTAGGGCCCAGCCCCGGAACAGCCTTGTGTGTGCATCAGCAAACCCACCAGGACATCACTTATGTCACCCTCCCAAGCTCTCAGGGCTGTGTCTCCAGGAGCCGCTTATTAACTTGCCTCAACCCAAAACAACGACGTCAGTCATCATTCCTCTTCCCAGCTTGGTCTCCCCCCCAGAGTAAGGAAAAGTGTCAAATAATCCTCCTCCATTCGGTGTGTGGTCTGGTTTTCGTGTCGTCATGCAGACAGTACAGAGACGGGGGGTCAGGCGGGTCATCAGAATGCTAATAAGAAATCTGATTGATGAGCCGGTGCCTCAGGGATGAATGGGATACTTAATTAATGACTTCTGCTCTGTTCAAGAAAAAGTTTCCCTTAACTCCCATCCCTCTGTTTCTGAAAAAAAAAAAAAAAAAAAGAGAGAGAGAGAGAAAAAACCCCTCTATAATCCCAAGTTTTCCAAACAACATAAAGGGAACTTCAAAGACAGACATGGTCAGTTTTTATGTGTTGGGTTGGTTCAGTGATTCTTTCCTTTCTTTGTTTACAAGGGCAGCCAGGCTTGATTCCAAGGCTGAAAAATAAAAGGCCACATTGTTCAACCAGATTCTGGATTTTTACAAGAAATTTCCTCCTTCCCAGTAGGGCAATTAACTGCTTCATTTCTGGGTCTGCAAGTACCAAACTGCGCTGTCAGCCCTGTGAAACTCGGCAGCGGCCAGTTCCTGCCAAAACACGACTCTGCTTCGGAAACAAGACGTTCTGTGGAGACACTATTGTCCCACTAAAAGCTAACCAGCAAGCCAGGACTGGGTTGATTTGTTGTTTTGGGTTTTTTTTTTTCAGGGAAAAAAGAAAGCCCATTGGGGAAAATACCTGGTAGGCACTTAGCTTAGGAACATCAGACTGTGTATTCAGGGCGATTCGAATGGGATTTCAAACCAGCAATTAGCAATGGGAAAACAGCAACAGTTTCAAATGATCTCTTCCGGATTGATTTGGAAGGTTATTTCATGCTAAATGAATAGCAGCAGGAAAGAAGATGAAAAGGAAAAAGAAAAGGAAATCCACACAAATGAATTTTTTCACTCTGAGGTCTTTTCTTAGGAACCAGCTCAGCTGTGGTATTCAGGGCAGAACAAGCTTCTCAATATCAGCACCAGGCAAATGGGAGATGGAAATGAAGTGATGCAGGTGATGGATTGTACCCCATGTGTTTCCCACCCAAATTCGGTCACTCCCAGCCACCTTGTCGGCCCAAACACCACAACACACAGTCAGGCCCATGAGTTCAGCAGGTTTGTGGGACCTCAAGCCCCTTGGTGGACCCAAGTGAGTAAGGAAGAAGCATCCCTCAGCCCCACATGGGCTTCACCAGCCCTTTGTTTCTGTTTAAGGACAGCCTAAGTGCTAATCCCATTGCAAGAGCATTTTGCTAATCAGGAGATGCTCATACACTTGAAGTGAAGTGTATATTTAAGTGCTTGGTTGATCTGAAATCCAGGAGAGGACAAAATATAGTGCATGAATTTTCTGAGTAGACACCTGCTTTGGCCTAAGGCTTTAGAGCACCAGTTACTCTCAACAGCCTCACTGGTTGAAATCCTGCTTGTTCAAGTCTCACTCATGAGGGATTTAGGAGTCCTTCATTTAGGTATTTTACTACCTAAAAAGCACTGACCTATTTAAAGTGAAGGGGAAGTTCGGAATCATCTTCCTCTCTCTGATCTTGACTCCCTCCAGCAGTGATGTCCTACTTGATTTTGTCCAAGAGATGATTCCTGTGGAGAGGCAGCAAAGCAGGATCATAAAGTGCCCAAATGTTCTCATCTGGAACCAGTGTGGTCCACCCAGCCATTATTTTAGGGAATTTGAGTCAGTCCTGGTTTATTTTTAGGCCTTCGGCTCTTTCTGCTCAAAGGCTTAATAAACAAACAGGATTTAAAACATTAGGCAACAGGATGAGGAGCTGGAGGATGATGAGGGCAGAGGTGTGGGACCGAAGCAGGTCTCTGATCCTCCTGGGGATGATGCTTTGGACACTCCATCTAAAGGAAAAGGAGTAAAAGAAACAAGTGAGAGAAGACCCGCCAAGTGATGCTAGGCAGCCATGAAAAAACCCCACAAACCAACATTTAGAGCCCAGACCTGATTTGCATTTGTATTGGGCACTCAGGGAATACGGATAAAACACTCTTTATTTTTCACAGGAATTCGGGGAATATTATCAGCAACATCCGTGCATAAACTCAAAAAGGGAAAACAGAAGTATTTTGGTGATCCTGTTCTTCGTCAGCAACAGTGGTAACATCAGAATAATGCATCTCTCAGCCCTTTTTCCTGGGTGAGAAAAGCAGCACAGGCACAAAATTACAGTCACTTCTGGCAGTGGCGCATGTGGGAGACATCAAGCGAGGGATGTTAGAAGGGGGTTGAATGTCACTGGCAATTTCTTGCTAAGCTGTGTACAAGAGTAAGGGCCCAGAGTCTAAAACTAACAGAGCCCTCCATAACTTCTGTCATTGATGCCCGCAGTGCTCTGTTGCCCTCCTGCCTGCAGCATGCCGACAGCATAAAAGCAAAGGGAAACCAAAAACGGAAAATGAGCACTGGCCAAGAACTGAACAAGGTCACAGAAAGAGGAGACATTGGTTGCCAGTGAAACAAGTTGTACAGCTGAGCTGCTTCTTAAGCTTCAGGCTATGGCGACTCACCATGGGTGGAGGACACCCTTGTTGATCCTAGACCCCCTGGTTCCCAGGCTGAGATGCCATCTGTTTCATGATTCCACGTGTTTTCAAAGAATGGTTTGGGTCAGAAGGGACCTTTAAAGACCATCTAGTTCATGGGAACAGACACCTTGCACTAGATCAGGTTGCTCAAAGCCCCATCCCAGCCTGGCCTTGAACACTTCCAATGATGAATGATGATCCATCCAGTTATAGGCCCGTCTGTCTATCCCTGCATTGTCCAAATACATTAAGTGCCTTCCTGCTGGACTTCTAGGGCTCTCCAGTCTGGTGACTTTGCAGGTTCAGGGGCATCTCTCCTGGGCAGATGGACATCTATCACCTGCTGACCCTATGCTCAATTCTGATTTGGTTAAACAGCCACCTGTGTTCTACCTAAGCTATGAAAAAGCAGTGATCTGGCCAAAGTTGTGACAAATGGAAAGGGTTTGTGTGCTTTGTTTTCTGATGGGAAATGTGAAGACTGGTCCCAGACACCTCTCCACTCTGTCTCTACCAGGGAGGTGACATCCTTCCAGTCTACACCTCTCCGCTCTGTCTCCACTGGGGAGGTGACATCCTCCCAGTCTGTGCTCTGGCAGCCCCTGATGCAATAACGCAGTTATAATTTGTTCAGCAATGGAGCCAGCGAGTCTGATTACAGCTGCCAGTGCTTTGCTGGACCATGGGCCCAGACAGCTCTGCAGTTACTCATGTTGCCTCACCTCATGCCAGGAACTTCCAGTGGGCAACGAACCGGTCCACCAGGGCACTGGTCCAGGCTATCGACTACCACTGGGCAGCTCCACGTGGGCAGCTTCCTTTTTTTCTGCACAATTTCATGCAGATTTACTCATTTTGCATTTTGAAGGACCAAAGAGCACCATACCCCAAGTCAAAGTGTTGATTACTTCTGTAACAACCTCAGTATGTGGTCAGAGTGATGATCCAGGAGAGCTGCATGCAGGGCACAGCATCACAGGCACAACAGTCACTTTCTAGTCACTAGTGGTGACCTATCTCCCACACACATGGTGGATCAAGGGAGGGCATGGGTCTACCACCTCAGGTAGTGCCTGAGGCAACAGCCTGTGTTATGGGAACAGCTCCGAGTCAAAATCTCTTCTGCTATAAATCAATATCTGTTGTTTAGCCCTGAGGTGATGGCCATGAAGCCTTCTCTGATCCTTTAAATGCCCTTGAGAAACATTTGCTTTCATGTTTAAATAAAATATGTGCTCCTCTGCATGAGAAAGGGTCAAAACCAGGGAGGTTTTTCTTGTCTGTTTGTTTGTTGTGTGCAGCAGATCAAAGCAAGGTAGTAAATACCCCTGTCATTTCCCAGCTGAGAAACAACTCACAGGTTATTTCAGGCTTGATTCACGTCAGGCTTTGCCCATGTAATTCCTTACTGCACCTTTGCAGCAACATTTAGGTGATACAGACCTTCAGGCATGTGAGGAAGGGTCACAAAACCCAAAGCAGTCACATAAGATGGTTTAAAGTTGCAGCTGTGGCAATACTACCCTGTTGACACTTGTATCTCCTGGCACCCATGTGCCAGGATCCATACACAGTGTGGAATATGTTGACCCCTGCCCCCTCTCTCAGGTTTTATATATGTCCTCTTCATCCAGGAAGTCACATTCACACACAAAAAATAAAATGTTTCTGCTGCCATTTCTAGATGTTTTGGAGGATGGGGGGTAGGAGAAGAAGAGAGGGACTAAGATAGCAGAGGTCAAGCCCTTGGTCTACTCCCCTGATCAAATCTCGGGCTGTGGCATTACCTTTTTTTTCAGCTGACCCAGTTTGAGCGCTGTGACTGCCTATTCCCACGCCACGGCAAAGAGAAGCTTTACATTGTTCGCTGGATATTAATTTAAATTATTCTGGGGTGCTTGGAAACCACCTCCCCCACCACCCCCAGCCCCTCCCTCCGTTCAGTCTCCATGGGGACTATCACAGGGGCTGGGAGATATAACTGAGCAGCCGCTGACACACTGATCTTCCCTTCTGCTGCAAACTGCCGTGAGCAATTGTCACTGTTGAAGGGGACGCATTCATATTTCGCTAAATGACTTGCTAGGACAAGACAGTTTTGGGTTTTTTTACTCGTTAGAGACCAGTACAATATCCTATTAATACCATTTCCCACTTGTTCCTTAGGTTCACACGCTTGTGTTGTGGTTCTTTTCTTCACACCAACATCCTGCTGCTTGTTGATGGTATTAATAATACACTCAGCAGGAGGCTGTGCCCCCCGGGGTCTGGGCTGTCTGAATAATTATGGAATGACATTAGGGTTGTTCTGTAAATTACTTTGTGACCCAGGAATTCAGCAGGTTACCGCTATAACTCAGGCTCTTGCACTTGATTGCACTCACCTCCCGCTGCCCCGACATTTATTAGTCTAGTTTGCGTAGTGAGCACTGACTTCATCTGTTGGGAGGAAAGGTGGGAGCCTCTGGACTCCTCCAGCATGACCTGGGAGGGCCTGGCCTTTTTTTAATGACTTCATTCATGGTGATTGAGAATGTGGGACTGGTCTTTGCAAGGAAATAGCATCTTTGCTTCCTCTCTTGTCCTCTCTGGCCCACCGTGAAATGTCCAGAGGCAGTCAAAGATCCCAGTTTGCAAGGTTGGACATATCAGCAGGCTGCAAAGGGAAAGAAGGTGGTAATTCCTTTCTTTCTAGAACATTATTTTTTCCCCATGCATGCTCACACACACATACATACATATTTCACAATCACACCATCTCCCCTTGGACTAAAGGAATGGAGATCCATGTCACCAGAGCCTGCCTCAGCCAAGAAGCTAAGGGCAGCCAGCAGATCTGGGAGATGCTTAGAGGAACACTAGCAGGTGTTAGACACAACAAGCAGTTGAGTTGCTTCCTATCAAACTGATGCATGTGTGGGTGTGGAAGCAGACCCCTGAGTGCTCGAGGAAGTGAGTTGTTGAACATAGTCACGGGTCTACCTATGGCTTTGGTGTTGGAAATAATCCCTGAGTCTAACAGGTCAAAAATGGGTCCACCTGCTGGACTATGCTCACCTGAAACATCCCCAGCATGTGCCTAGATGTATTGGATAACTTCTCTGGGAGTGCTGAGCTGCCCTAGAGCACCGCTCAGGATTTGGGCAGTGATATCACATTAAAAGGTTTATAATTCCTCCTGAAGAAAACCAGTCAAGATTTCTCTGGTCTTATTCTGGTCCAGATTCCTCACTTGTGAAATGGTGATATAGTATCCGTGATAAACCAATGATGATCCAATGCATAGTTCTTTCAGACTCATTTGACTCTATGAACCATCCTACAAGAAACCTCTTGCTGTTTGAAAGAATGTAGCCCAGGCTGCTCTTCTTCCCCATCCCAGCTGTTTGGACAGTGCTCAATCACTGAACTTGTTCCACAGTTCCTCACAGAAGTGACTGGGCTTCTGTTTTCATTGCAGCACAGAGGCTGTGGTGACCGAATGTCACTTCTAAAGCTCATTTGTATGACATCAGGCATTGCAGCAAGGCACATCTAAAAGCACTAATGTATGGCAGGGCTCTCAGGGCAGAGTGGTGGGGGGCTTTCCTCCCTTGTCCCAGCAGTCAGTCAGATCCCAGCTGCAGAGTCCATGGCAGAATTGATGTAGCAATGGAGACAGCAAGAAGGTAGTCAGGAAAGATGTCACCCTTTCACTGCTGCAAACACTTTAGAGAACAAGTACTTTTAAGACTGGTCCAAGCATATCTTCTACAACAGAGGTAAAAAAAGAAACTTTGTTATTCTCAGGTTTCAATTTTTTTGCCATTTCTTAGTCTTGCAGGTGACAACAAGTTGGGGAGAAGAGGAAGAGTGGCCATTCAGACAGACATGTTGAAGAAAGGAGACAAGAACCTCATGGAATTCAGTGAGAGCAAGCACAATGTCCTGCCCCTTTGGAAAGGAAGGAGTCACTGCTGTGGTGCAGGATTGGCACTGACAGCTGGGAGGGCAGCTCTGCAGAAGAGGTTCTGAAGGTCCTGGTGGACATCAAGTTAGGCATGATCCAGCTGTATGTCCTGGCATCAACGGGACTGACAGCCTCCTAAGACATATGAACAGAAGCAGAGCCAGGAGGTTCAGAGAAGGGATCATCCTCCTCTAGTTGGTGCTTGGTGACCACAAATCAAAACCTGCTTCCAGTTTGAGGCCTTCCAGCAGAAGACATTGATCAATTAGAGCAAGTTCAATAGAGACCATTGGGATGGTTAGGGCTGGAGCACTTGACCTTTGAAGAGAGGCTAGGGGAGCTGGACTTGTTCAGCCTGGAAATGGAACAGCTTTGAGGGCACTTCACAGCAGCTCCCAGTGTCTACAGGGCTCATCAGGAAGACAGAACAGGGATCTTCAAAATGATGCACGGTGGGAGGATAAAAACACCTGTAAACTGAAACAAGAGGTTCAGACTTTTCTGCCGTGTGGACAGTTGAGCAAGATGCCCAGAGAGACTGTGCAGGCTCCGCCCTTGGAGAACCAACTGGATACATCGCTGAGGATCCTACTCTGACCCCATCACTGACCCTGCTGTGAGCAGGAGGTTGAATCAGAGACCTCCCGAGGTCCCTTTGACCTGAACTATCCTGTGATTACTGATCATACAGGAGCCTACTGGGAGATGCTAAGGCTTCATCTGTACAAACTGCTTTCCCCTTCTCGGGAGAATTCTGTTTGATACAATTTGGGACTGGTTTTTAGGTTGTGCACTAAGTCCTTGAATACCATCTCTTTCCACAACAGAGAGCCCAGTGCCAACTTCATGTGCGGGGTAGGCAGATGAGCATGTAGGGCTGTAGTTCAGTGCCTGTCCCTATGAAGAGGCTACACTGATGCTAAGGTTCCTCTTTCTCCTCTGTTACTCCACTGGGTAGTGAGAGGAGACAGTGCCTTTCATTCCACCTGAGAAAGGCAGCAGTTTAATATCTTTTTCCTCAGTATGTGCTGCTTTGAGGCTATTTGGATCACAAATTACAAAATGCAACCTGTTTGCCTCTGCTATAAAGCCAAATCCATGTGCTAAACAGTCCCAGAACCACTACCTGCTTTGCTAAATACTTGGGCAAGGTGGGGGGGGTTCTATCTGTCTTGCTATTGCAGGCAATAGGATTCCCTATTGTTTCTAAGATCTGTGTATCCAGATGGACATGAGAAAATCCAAGATTCACAAGCACAGACTTATGAACAGTGGAGGAGCTGAGCAACATCAGGCTGGTACCAGCTGAGGTCCAGATATGGCCACATCCCACAGCATCACTTGTCATTGCTGTTCTCACGGTCTGAGCCTAGCCATGGTCACCTCTGCTCAGGTGTCACCCTGAGATAACTTGTCAGCATGTCCAAACCTTTCCAAAAGGTGGATAGGGAAAACAGGACCTTCAGAGAATTCCCCAAAGCTGTGTGTCCACGTGGGAAGGACTGCTTACACTACACACAAAACCTGAGGGTCCTGTCACCCAAGTAACTATGAGCAGCTTCCCCGCATGCTCAGAAAGAGTTTCTGCATTTCACGTTGTGGGGATGTGGTTTTGGAGGAAGGCAAAAGGAGGACCCTCTATTCAGGTGGCAGTCAAAGGGAGCGGAGGGTGCTCGGCCGCCTGCCGGAATTGGCCCCGTATTGGTTACACCCCCAGCTATTTGAGGAAAAACTTGGCCTCTCAAAGCTCTCTGTCTCTCTCCTGCGCCTTTGTATTCTCTAGAAGGTGAAGCGTAAGGGTATAAAAAGCTGCAAACAAGTTCCTACCTCTGGAGACCAGGCATTTACTCTAAGAAAGAAAGACCAATTGCTTCTCAGAGCATTGTCCACCCACATTAGAGAAAGGATTAAGCAGATACATTCAGCTATTCTAACAGATTTTCTTTAAACCTTGAATACGCCTCTCACACTTGGTAAGATAATCACATTAGTTTTGTCATTAAAAGATCCCTTTTATAGAAAGTACCTAAACCGCTTAAACCACCCAGAGAGGTCGCATACATTAGAAAACAACAAGACAAACGGAAGGGATTTGCTATTCCCGGTCTCAGTGTTTCGCTGCCCCTACTTTCTAAACGGGAGGATTGAACTCAAAGTTTTTGCAAATCACCAGCGGAAGGGAAAGCCCCTGGGAGTGGGGTAGCAGCCACCCACCCCCACCCACCTCGAGAAGCCCTCGCTCCCCACCGAGGAAACACTCAAACATAGAACTAGGGACTATGGAAAATACATTTTCCACAGGGAGATGCCCATGTTACACCCAAAGCTCCCTGAAAGCCAGCTGATTTTCCTGGGCTGAATTTCTGGAACTCGAAACCCAACTGCAAGATAAACCACAGCTGATGTAGTTTATTACTGCCTGGGAGAGCACAAATATGGGGTGCTCCATGCTGGAGGAACATGTTCTCACTCTTTGATGCCATGGGCATTTACTGTCTCTACATTGCACCCCAAAACCAGGGGGACCTCCATTGAGAAGCTGCAGAGGGGACAGAGCAGGTCCTCACCTTAGCGAGGCTCAGAGTGGAGATACAATTACCTGTTAGCAATGTAACTAATGCCATACAGCCAATTCATCATTGGGCTTGGACTACTGAAGGGACACAAAGATGGAAACTTCCCTAAAGCACCTGGGTAAAATAGATTTGCTGATGAAAACGAGTTGGGCTGGGGGAAAAAAATTAAAGGCTGACTTGGGGCTTCAATGCTCATGTCTCTGCACTTGGAGGCAGTGTTGTGAAATCGAGGAATCACAATAATACAGGACCACAAGTCTCTTCATACCAGTGGAAGCTGCAAGTAGATGCCCAGCAGCTTTAATATGGTAAAATTTGACCTTTTTTTTTTTTTTTTTTAACAATGGAAGGAAAAATTTGTAGAGCACTTAAGCACTGTGAATTTATCCCCGATATCATCCTCAGCTCAAATCTCTTGCCATTGCTTCACTGCTCAGGTAACATGAGGTAACACATTTTCTGCTGACCTGCACTGCCAAAACAAACCATTTTAGCATTTTTTAACACAAACAGTCTTAGAGAAGCAGGATTTGTAAAGTCACTTTTGTAAGATCAAGGCTTTAGTTTAAAAACACACAAATTATTTTTAAAACCCTAGAGGCTACAGTAATAGCACCCAGTAGTTTGCTAAACACACTAGTGACACGGCAAATGACAAGAGAGAGAAGTGTAATGAGATTCAAACAAACCCTTTCAAAGGATCATTTATAAATTGCTCCTTGAGAGTAAAAATCACACATGCATGGTTTCAACTTCAAAAAGATTTTTCTTTCTAGGAGCAGCAGCATGTTTCATAAAGATGAGACAAATGTGTTACTCAGCTCTGGAAGGACCTATGTTATTATTCCATCAGCAAACCTGTGCCCACCATGGTCTTTCAGCAAATTCCTTCAAGCTGGTTATGGCTGTGAGTGCAGGTGTCATCATGCCACAAGTCCGAGTAGTCTCGGACGTATTATTTTTAATTGAAACTACCATAAAATATTTGGCTTTTTTCCTCTAAACACACAGTTTCACAAATGCATGTTCCCAGTTACAGCTTAGTGATGACATTCTGAATCAACAGGAGAGCAAAAAAGGTGACCATGGAGTACACAATCCCCTGTGCTCTTTCCACCCCGTCCTCCTGACTGCCACAAAAACACAATGATCCCACCATTAGTCCTGGAGGGAGCCAAAATACCTGAGTGTCAATGGGCAACTATGTCTTTACTATAGAGAAAGCTCTTCGGGTCACTCATGATTCCTTAGAGATTAGATTCACAACAGTAAACATCCTTTTTAAGAGCAGAAAGAGGAGAAAAAAACCCCAAACTTCTATTTAAAGCACACTGACATTTGTCTGCAACATATTTGATGAGCAGACAGTATGGGAGACGAATCTTGGCACCCTCACTTTGCATACACTTTCCCTGTGATTTAGAACCCACATTCTGGGCTTCCTGGAGAGGCTTTCCTTTCTCTAGACTCCTTTGACAATCTTCGAAGTTAAAATTACCTACAAACACAAAAAGTTACAGAAGCTATTTAGCTCCCTCCTCTCAGGACTCTGCAGGCTCAGCTCTGCCCAACTAACTCTGAGCTACACAGCCCAGTGAAAACCCCCACTTATCGGGTCAGGGAGTGTTACAGATCAGTCCATGCAACCTTCATCATCACTGACATGTAGGAAGTGTGTGTTTGCTTGGGACTGGAATAAGCTTTCAAAAACAAAAAGGATTTTTTCCCCATTATAGGCAGCTTGTTTGCATTCAACACAGTCACATATAGAGAACAACCAGTTCAAGCATCTCCTCACCCTGCAGCTAAACCTCTGAAATAAGAAACAACCAAATGAGTGCAGAGACTCACCACCTCACATCTTGACTGCTGTGTGTGTAACTTGGGGATTACCTTAACTAGTTCTCCTCCCACTCCACGCAAGTCCAGCACAAACAAGACAACGCCGCTTGCAGAACTCGAAATCTGACAATGGATAAAAATCCACATCCTCATAAACCAAATTGGTGTTTCAGAAACTCACATTTCATTGTTTTAGTGCATTTTTATTAATACAAACTGCAGCTTCACAAGTAAGATTCTTGCTTGGGGGAAATAATTTCTTCTTTTTCCTTCTGCATTGTCCTCAATGAGTAGTTAACATACATTTTCAAATTCCAATCATTCATGACACTTACCAAGGACTACAAAAGCCTTAGATGAAGTATGGCCGATCATCATATACCCAGATAGAGAAATCAGCCATTTCCCATGGCCCATTTTGTTCTCACCTGCATGAAACAAGCAGGAGAACTAACATTTATGTTACAAACACCAGAGACAGTCCCTCAGCAGCCTACAGAGATGTGTCCATAGATTTTAAGATGAAGCCTGAATCCTTAAGGTAAATAAGACCTGAAGTTTCAACTACTTTACCTGAAGGGAAAAAAAGTAAAAAGGAAGAACAACTACAAATAACAGAAACCCAATTCATAAGTCACCTAATTCATAAGCTGGTCCAAGAAGTAAGAACACGATTCAAAATGCACTTGAATCAGTCTTATGGACAGAAACCGAACAGAATAGTAAGATAATTAAAAACAAACAAAACAAAACCAAATCAACAACAAAACCCCACTGAACAGCTTTTGGTTTTAAATGTTATTTTCTCAAAATTTAAAATTGCATGGGTTTTGAGTTTTATTGAAGGCAATTTTTTTGTCTCCTTATGAAAGAAGTGAAAGAAGAAAGAGGAGTGGAAGTTTAAGTTCTTTATGCTGATTGAAACTAAAAAACTGTTTTCCAAACAACAAAGCAGCAGCTGTTTCCTGAGACAGCAAGTTACCTAGCAGGGAAGAGAGAGGAGACACAAGCTGATTAACAATATACAGTAGCTGTTGGTTTTGGACCATTCACGGCCCATTGCATGAATAACCCAACATCCTTTTCCATACAACATGGAAGTGTTTTTCCTAGAGTTTGCACACAGGGCGGCACCCTGAGCAATCACTGGGAGCAGTGGGGCCAGGCTCTTGCTTGTTCATTTAAACCATTTGTGATCCCTAAATTTATATTTACTTTTGCAGGTTCCATTCCTCACCTTGCAGTAAACCACATTACCATACATCAATTAACAGGTAAGAAGATACAATGGTTATGTCTAAAAGCTTGACTGTAACCCACTTGATGAATAAACAATTTTTGTTCCAAAAAAATTCAAGACCACCATGTCATTATAAAGTACGTGAGCAAGAGTCTGGAGTATATTTACAGGAAACTATCAAAAGTTGGAACTATTGGAAAAGGAATTGCCAACAGCTTTCAGTCAACAGGTTTCAGGCAAGTTCTATGTAGCTCTTCCTTATTCCCTGCCATAGTTCTTCTCTGGTCATGTTATCTCTATTCTCTTAAGCAATTGCCTTGCTCAAGAGCATAAGAGGTTCAGATTGTGGAGTCTGAAAATAAATGCCATGTTTAACACAAGACAAGGGAATGCTAGCAGCTTTTCTGGAAAGAAGATGCACAGGAGTGTTTTAAAAGATAAGATTTCAGAGTTGCGTTTGCTTTGTGCCTAGAGGATGGGAGGAGACTGGAAACAGAAAAGGCCACCTGGTGTCTTTGGAAAAAATACTCAACTATCAGGCATATCATCAAAGCTGAGAAAACTTTTCAACAGAACTGGAATTTTAAGAGTCTAGGAACAAGAAGCCTTGCCTGAGTCTTTCTGAAATGGAGTTGTCCTTTAAACTGCAAAGAATCCTTTCTGAAGGAGGGCTTCAGTGTGAATGAAGCCAAAGCTGGAAAGCGAGGGGACTGCCCCAGCCATTTATTAATGTCAAATATGCTGCCTCATGAATCAGGGCAGTTTGTCTGTTTTGGAAGCCTTACAGAAAGCCCAGTGCACCTGGCTTGTTGAGCTCAGCATCAGGCTTTAGGCTGATCTGAGAGGATAGCTGCATTCTGTGTTTTGAATAGTTTGTCCTGCAAACAATTTTTTTTTAAAGGCTTTTATTGAAGAGCCATCAGCAAACAGATCATGCAGAATTTGAACAATACACAGAATGGGGGGAGAGGGAGGAACCCACACAAGGCACAACCCCAATTATTTGTCACTTCATAAGATCTAGGCAGCGCAAGTGTCACATTTGCTCTTCAAGAGAATAGCTTTGAAAGCTTCCTGATTTCAAAAAGCTAAGTGTTTGCGGGCAATAGACACATACACAAAATACACCCAGGGTTTTCTTTGGCTACCATTATCACAGTGGCAGATATTTCAGAATTAGGACAAACAGCAAAGGAAGAAATAAAACCCTGATGCAGATTGCGCATGGTCAGACAGTTACCAGCAGAGTGAGTCCAGGCCCAGCCCTGACCATTCAATACAGCACAGAATGGGAAAGCCATCAGAGGCAACTCTGATTAATAAGCTGCCAGAAAACTAAGGGAAATAAAAAAAAAAGGGGGGAGAAAAAAAATTACTTCTTTTCCAGCATCAGTTCCAAAAGGTAAGGGCTGTTTAGTTTCCTTAGAAAACAACACAGCCAGTTTCCCTCTGACTTCCCTACCTCTCCACCAAACATCACAGTAAGATGTAATTTCCATTCCCCCATTATCTCCATGCCCCTACCATGACAGTTTAAACCAGCTGAGGATGTCTGAAATTCAATCCCACTTAAGGCAGGAGTTTCAGCACTGACAGCACTGCTGTTTAATCCTCTGTATACATGCCAGCAGTCAGGACAATCACCCAGCCCAGCGTGGAAGGCGCCAAGCCTAGAACAGGAGCTCTTTACGGTAAAGCACAGCATCTGAGAAGAGCCAAAGAGGAAAGGAAGCCAGAGCAGGCAGCTCAGTCCATGCACTTTGACTAGAATTTATTATCTGAGAATGCTCTCCATCCATCTGCTGCCTGCTCTTCTCACGCGCAGCACAAGCAACGGTTAGCACTGCCCCACAGGTGAGGAAGCCGGAGTGAAATGTTGAAATGACCATGTGAAAAGGCCTGGCCCTACTCCCAGCAAAGCCAGCAGAGGTATAATGGCCATTGTTGTTGCTGTACCACTTCAGTGGCTGTGTGCAGCCTTTTCAATCCACTGCTTCATGCAGCAGATTTCCAAGGCTCGAGCCCGCTGCACAGATACGGGGTCCAAAGGGTTGCGGCTGCGCAGGTCCAGGTGATGGGCTCCTTCTGGGATCACGATCGCCACGAGGGAATCGGTGATGTTCTGGGTCACCCCACCTGCAGACCATGGGTCCAGGCCACCGTTGCTGTAAGGAAAGAATACTTTATTAGGGGACACCTGCACAGCAGTCAGCAGCGCGGCTGAAGCTCACGTCAATGTATCTACATTGACCTTCAGCTACTTTTGCGTAAGTACTGACAGAAACAGACTTCAGCCCTGTCTCAATGTCCTGTGCCCACTCCTCTGCTGAGCTATTCGAAGCTTAAGCAAGGCTACGCTTTCATCACTAATTATCTTCTAATTCGGATAATAACCTGCAATAGTTCCACAGCCTCTGGAGATAGAGCTACTGCCACCTGTCACTGTCATAAAAGGTTCAGGTTCCCCTGTACCAAGATATGTCCAAATTCCCAAATCAAAGAAAGCACTTTGCTTTCCCTTTTCACAACCTGCATTAACTAATAACCAAGTGGACCCTTCAGAACTTAATTTTCAAGAAGTTCTACCTATTTCTGTCTCAGGTAGGTGCCAACCTGGTTTTGCAAAGAAATGCTTGGACCCTTCTTTTAGTCCCCTTATTTCTAAAAACAACCATATTAAAATAAAGCTTTTATCCCTCAAGAAACTGTCTGCAATGACTCTTACTCTGTGACAGGACTATTTAATACAATTTACTCCCCTTCCTCCCTCTCCCCAAGTCAATCAAAGGATTCCTTGCACTGTAGATCTGGCTCCAAATAATGCCTGGTCCATGGAGCAAACCAACGGCTGAAGAGGGATGAGTTTTTCATCTCTCATCCCTAGCTTTGGACTTGGACAAGCAATCTCTACTACATCTTATTTTCCTTTACCACAAGGTTGTCCCCACATGTGGTCCATCTTTCTGCACACAACCGTCCATATATATTTATGGAACTACCCAAATCTACATCCGATCCACACTGAAAACACTGGACATACCTACAAAAGGGAACATTAGAGATGGTCAGTTGTATTTCAGTGTAAATTTTTAGGAGGATCTAAGAAATTAAAACCTCCTTCCATCCAACCAGCAGCACCAGAAAATGAGAAAGAAATAATGAGCAAAAAAGAATTTTGTAGAAATAACTAAGAGTAAAAACCTGATGGGTCTGAACTAATACTTTGTTTCTCCACTGAAAAAAGCAAACGCCCCCTCCCCCCAAAAAAGAAAAAACCACACAAAACCCCAAAAAACTCGCAACAAACAAGTATCTTGAATCTCTGTAGCTCTTTATTTTCAGTTGCTCTAAATATGACTTCGCAGAAGAGAAACATTTTGTATCTGCAGAACAAAAAGCATACAGAGCTGACCAATAAGCAAAAAGTATTTGATTTAAAAGGTTGCCTGAATCAGCAGAGCACCTTGGCAACAGGGGGATGAGTTGCTGAGAGACCCAACATGTACATGAACTTGGATCTTTTGGTCCCAGTCATGTGGAAACTAAGCTTTCCACAAGAAAACAACACCATCTCTGGCTTTTCTGGGAACTTTGGCTGCATCCTCTGTGGCTCCTGCCAAATGATGGCACTAGAGGCACTGGTGCAGTTTGGGAAGTGACACTTGCTGACAGGAGGACAGATGGAGGGCTCACCACAAAATAATCGTAAGTCTTAACAGTTTTAAGAATAAGATAAATAATCCATTCCGGTCGGTACTGAATTATGTGTTAAAACTAAGCACACAAGTACTCAGTTGCCCATCGTACAGGATAGGAATTTCCCAGTGTAAACAGAAGTGGAAGAAAAGAAAGAATAAAAAAAAGTCAGCCCTTCCTTTCTAGCAGTGGCCAGGCAAGTAGGGCTTCAGAAAACACACCTAATGCAAAATATCAGCATGCTAGTCCTGCTTTCAATTCATATTTCCTTGACAGTATAAACAGGGTCTTGCCTATTCCCTTTCCTATTATCTCTTCAGAGACTCCTCAGCCCTCCAGCCCTATCCAGAACAAGGAGAGGTCTTACACAATCTTAGCAACTTTACACAATCTGTGCATCCTTTTTTAACACGCCCATGCTCCACAACTGCCGAGTTTCCTTTTACTAACTTGTTTTTCCTCACCTTTTCTTTTCAGGCAGGTATGGTTCCAATTTCTCTTCTTTTCCTCTATTTTTATGTTAACAATCCTCTCTTCTGCACATAGCTCCAGTAGCATTCAAAACAGAGCTTTCACTTTCTTCCTCTCCCCTGCCAGTGCAGAACTGGCCAGGTGGGTGCCCTATCTCAGAAGCATACATGCCAGTGTGACCCATTCAGATTGGTAAGTACCAATTTTTAGACTATGCACACCAAATCACATACTGTCTGATATAACCTGGGCTGATTTTGACTACCACAGTACATTGATGACAAGACACTACCAACTGCTTCAAGCTCTCTGCCCTCACATGCGTGAAGAGCATTAGAATTCTGTTTTCATCCCTGTGCAGCACTACCACACGAAGTACACAGCATACTACAATAAAAACATCAGGAGTGGAAATCACAGAATTACACAGAATGTTAAGGGTTGGAAGGGACCTCGAAAGATCATCTAGTCCAAACCCCTGCCAGAGCAGGACCACCCTAGAGCAGGTCACATAGGAACACGTCCAGGCGGGTTTCAAATGTCTCCAGAGAAGGAGACTCCACAACCCCTCTGGGCAGCCTGTTCCAGAGCTCTGTCACCCTCACAGTAAAGAAGTTTTTCCTTATGTTTCTGTGGAACCTCTTATGCCTCAGCTTACACCCACTGCCCCTTGTCCTAAAAGGCAAACAGGGTTCTGAAAGCCCCAGTTTTCTCAAACTAGTGTAAAGGTACCTCCACGAAGGTACCAAAGTCACAGTGGAGATTCCTGCATCGATACCGTACAACACATAGAGCAGAGCAAGATTTGCAGAGTGACACACTGCTCGCAGAGGGAGAAGAGGCAACACCAGTTTAAGCATCCTGGCCAAATCCTGCTGCGGCTGGATAAATCCATCCTACACTGGTTCTCTTTAGATGGAGTATTCTTCCCTTCCTGCATCAAACTGTTGTGCATGTTGCCTGACACTTGAAGCCCAGTGCTTTTTACCCCACAGGGAGCTACATCCCCTGGTAAACATAGGGATATTTTTTCGTAAAGCACTCTGCAGTGTTTGAGGATAAAAGGCTCTTATATAAAATGTACAGTGTTGACAAAGTATTTGTTCGAAGAGAAACAACCCAGCTTGAGATCCAAAGCTTTGTGTGTACAGCACTACTTCTTCATTCATCTGGTTGCTTTCAAGCTTTTCTCATTTCAAGCTCCTTCAGCTGGCATAAATTCTTAAACACTTATTTAGATTTGTTTGCTTGTCTATCGCTTACAAAGTAGATTTCTACTGTACAGAGCTGTGAAGCCTTGGAAATAAGCAACACTCTGCAGAAATCAAGTAAAACCAACATTTTTTTTTTGCTATTAAGAAGCTACCCAAAAAAGGATGGAATTTCTCACTCTGGAGCAGATATCCTGCTGGGACGGAAACAGCAAGAGGCAAACAGGAGGAAAGCAACAGGCCTTTGGAACCAAACAGACTAATGCTAACAGCTGAAATCCAGAGAATAATCCCCAATTCAAGTGAGGACTTTCTGCTTTTAAAATACACACCTACTTACCAAATCCAATAGTCTAATTCTGAGTTTTGTTTAAAGAAGTAGCAGGGTTTGGGGTGGTTAGCTTTTGTCTGTTTGTTTGTTTTGGGTTGGTTTTTTTCTTTGAAAAGGCCTTGCACAATTTTAACCAGAGCATGGAGGAATATATATCCAGGAGCTGCCTGCAGTGAGCAGTCAGTACAGCAAGTCAGAACTCCTGAAGCACAGGCTTCAAAAGGATTTATTAATGCCTCCCTACCACATAACAACCTGATGAGCAGCCAGTACCTAGCTGGTCAAAATTTTCTATCACCTCACAGCAGAAGTACAGCTATATGAACCAGACTTTAAAGAAAGCAGAGTTTAAACTTAAAAGTAAGTAAAGTGAAGATTGAGCAGAGAGCAAGCAGCATGCACTAGTTTTTGCACTGGACTAAAACATTCCTTTCACTTTGTCTACGTACAAAGGTCTTGCAGACAAACTTCTGCTGCATTACCAGTATGCCTTGCTAGAATGGAAACATCTCTTTGTATTTGGATCTTAGGCAAGTTTGTTGAAACTTGCCTAATTACCACTAAATGAAAAGGACAATTGGCAGTAATAGGAAAGCTCCCCAAGTTATTTCCCTCTCTTTTCTGTAGCAAAGGGAAAAAGGAATGTCACACCAGCCCCTCTGCAAGGCTATCACCCGGAGCAACAATTTTAGTGCCCGAGATCCTGTGTTATAGCCAGAGCTTGTTTAGACTTTCCTTTTATGTGGAAGAGACAGTGTTTTGGCTTCATAAAAGCTAGATGGATTTACCAGCATGGGAAACCTGGACTTTGGCCACAAGATAAGAAGGAATCCACATGGGAAGAAAATTACATTTGGCAGAATCCCAACCCAGATTCTTCTTTTAGAGTCACACAGGCAGTGACTGAACAGTTGGCCTCTTTGGCCACTGCAGCTTGACCATTTTACTCTCAAGAGCAACACAACCCACGTCCATCATTTATTCAGCTGAAGTGTTGAGACAGATCCTTTTGTTACTTAGGGCAGGCACTCTTCACTGACAACCCAAACCGGTGGAAGACTCTACTCTAGAAGCTGAAACAAGACTCACCTGAAGATAATGTTGCTGTGTGAACTGATGTTTTTCCCTCCATACATAGAAAGCATCCAAGAGGGGCGAGGTCTCACTCCCCACTGCCTGTAACAATCTTCTGAAAGTGCATCAAAGTCCCACTTCTGAGGTTCGAACATGTCATTAACACCATCACTGCACAAGGGCATCACCATCTCAGTACAAGCCTGAAAGAAAGAGCAGGGCAACG
The DNA here is from genome assembly GCA_025331215.1 of Actenoides lindsayi. Classification (NCBI taxonomy): domain Eukaryota; kingdom Metazoa; phylum Chordata; class Aves; order Coraciiformes; family Alcedinidae; genus Actenoides; species Actenoides lindsayi. Next base: position 27,437 of record WTSP01024676.1, on the reverse strand, counting down.
AGATGTATTCCCAGGATACTGTCCAATATCTGTTAGTGCAGTATTTAAATAAATAAGCCCAAACAGGATTTGATCAGTAATTACTGGGAAACTATCCTGGAACCATTTAGGTTGGAAAAGACCCTTAAGATCATTGAGTCCAACCATTCATCTGACACTAATAAGTCCGCCACTAAACCATGTCCCTCAGCACCACATTTATGTATCTTTTAAAGACCCCCAGGGATGGTGACTCCACCACTTCCTTGGCAGCTGTTCCACTGCTTGACAACCCTTTCTGTGAAGAAATTTTTCCTAATATCTAGCCTAAACCCTGACACAACTCGAGGCTGCTTCCTCTTAGTACTATTATTTGTTACTTGGGAGAACAGACTGACACCTACATGAAAGGAGGTTGTAGAGAGCGGGGAGCCTCCTTTTCCCCTGAGCCTCCTTTTCTCCAGGCTAAACAACCCCCGTTCCCTCAGATGCTCCTCATAAGACTTGGTTCTCTTAGATCCTTCACCAGCTTTGCTGTCCTTCTTTTAACACTCTCCAGCACCTCAATATTACTCTTTGAGTGAGAGGCCCAAAACTGAACCCAGGATTCAAGGTGCAGCCTAACCAGTACTGAGTGCAGAGGAACAATCACTTCCCTAGTCCTGCTGGCTACACTAGTGCTGACACAAGCCAGGATGCTATTGACCATCTTGGCCACCTGGGCACACCGATGGCTCATGTTTAGCCAGATGGTGACCAAAACCCCCAGGTCCTTTTCCACCAGGCAGCTTTCCAGACACCCTTTCCCAAGCCTGTGGCATTGCCTAGAGTTGTTGTGACGCAAGTGCAGCACCCAGAGCTTGGCCTTATTGAACCTCGTACCATTGGCCTCAGCCCATCGATCCAGCCTGTCCAGACCCCTCTGTAGAGTCATCCTACTCTCTGGCACACCAACCTAACTTGGTGCTGTCTGCAAACCTACTGAGGGTGCCCTCGCTCCCCTCATCCAGATTATTGATAAAGATATTGAACAGAATTGTCCCCAGCACTGAGCCCTAGGGAACACCACATGTGGCCAGTCACCAGCTGGATTTAACTCCATTCACTCTGGTGAAACTTTTTGGGCCAGGCCATCCAGCCACTTTTTACCCAGTGAAGAATACACCCATCCAAGCCATAAGCAGCCAATTTCTCTAGGAGAATGCTGTGGGAGACGGTGCCAAAGGTTTTACTGAAGTCCAGGTAAACAATACCCACAGCCCTTCCCTCATCCACTAAGATCCCTCATCCATGTGATAGCACTCAAGGTAACCTGCTCCATAACGTTCCCCAGCACCGAGGCCAGACTGACAAGCCTGCAGTTCCTGGATCCTCCTTCCAGCCCTTTTTATAGATGGACCAGAACACAGACACCAAGCAGAAGTTTTATCTCTCACACAAACTATTCTTTGACACCTTAGTGAGACTACCTAAAACACAAAAAAAATTATATCCTGGAAGCAACGTAGTCTCCACCACTGCAATTAATGTAACTCTCAGCCTGTTCCTACTTGCCCCCTTTCTCATGCACCTTCAGAAGCTGGCAGGGAATGAGCTGCAGAGTGGATGTGTTGTTTTGATGAGCCCAGCTGCCATATTCTTTGTTACCCATGTGGTGTTTCACCCCCTTTCTCAGAGGACAACTTATAAAGTCTGCACAACTCCTGAGGCTGTCCAGAACTACATAGGAGATAGTAGCCAAGAGAAGATGGTCACAATCTGAACACTATTCTTAACACCTTGCTTCTGGAAGCAACTGCCCTGCTTCTCAGAAGACCGACTGTATATAACTGTGTTGCATGTGCTTAGTAAACAGGATGGGGAGAGCAGAATGTCCTGGACTCCATTACCACAGGAATACATATTTTTGTTACCTATTTGATAGGAAAGGTTGGGTCTCAGTGAGCTATGGGATAAACAACTTTATTTGAAAGAAATTAGTATCAACATATCCTGACATATTTGCTTGCACAAATTGAGGTGGACAGCTGGGATGGGGGGATTCGAAGACCAAGATGCTGTTGCTGTATATGATTTTCAGTCAATATGAAGAGCTGAAAAATCAATAATTAGGCAGATAATGAAGAACCTAAACCTGGGAAAGCTGTTTCTCTTCCGTGCCTTACCCTCCCCACTACAATCATATTTGATACATGCTTACATTTGTCATCACTACATCAATTACATCTGGTGCAATACATTAACAGTTAAGTGACTTGACAATTTTCATCAACTCTAGCACAGAAAACCTCAGAGTTACAATTTAGAAAGTGCATACCTGATAGTACCAACCCAACTGGCCCAGATTCTTTGTTGCAGTTTCAGACATGTCTAAGCATGAAGCTGCTCCTGAATAATTGTAGTATAAATTTACTGCCTGAAAAACATTCTGCAGCAACAATTTGTCAGATAGACTGGGATTCTTCAAGAACTTGCAGACTTCCTGCAATGAAGAGAGAAGGGGAGGGTCTAAATCTGCAAGAAAAAAAAGATTAATACATGATACCTGATGGGATATCAATTTCTTTTCGAAGTACAGTCAGACCAAATTGCAGGGAAATTCAGCAAGTGTCTTAAAAGAACAAAAGTACTTCAAGAAAATGGAAATCTTGGAGAAAACACTGTAGATAAACAGAACTGCACAGGTGAGGGTCTGCAAGTGTGAGAAGTTGTTCTGCTCTGGGAAGTGATCCTGCCATTACATTTGTGGGGATCCACATTTCCTCTCTCACTAGCCCTCCCACATCAAAAAGGGCAGAGGCTCGAAACTTTCTCTTCAATAGCAAGCTCTGCCAGCTAAGCCTGGCATCAGAAGCTCTAATTGCATGTGTTTTCTGTGCAGCATTTCTCCTCAAGAAAAAACTCTGCAAGACAGCTGAGGTTTTTCAGTCATCCCAAGGCACTTTTCTTCTGGGCTCTTTGATGCAACTTATTAGCCCTACAAGAGGCAGTTAGCCAACAAAGCAGTTGATTCACAAGAAGATACTGTCCGGGTTCTCTTTTTCAGCTGTGTTGGTTCTACAGAACCAAAAATAAGGGGAAAAGTGCAGGTTAAGAGAGGAGTAGAGATTTAGTTAAACTAAACGGTCAAATCTACAAGACAGTAATTCTCAATTACCCGTATAGGCCAAGCTGGCAGAGGCTGCAAGAAGTCAGCTTCATAGGGATAGTTCACCATAGCCAAGTTTATCCATGTTTCACTCAGCCAGTTTTTCAACACAGCAGCATCCTGAAGATTTTTTAACGGGCTGCACAAATGAAATGTGCTGGAAAGCCACTGTAAACCTGCATCTTTAACAACAACAACAGCAACAGAACATTTAATATATTGTACCATTAACACATGGGTCAGTTGTGCTGCTGCTAAAATGTATTTTCACTTAGTGTAAGTAATCTGGTGAGATTATTCCACATACATACAAGTGCAGTAGACAATTTTTAGTCAGCATCTCTAAGTGAAAGGAAATACAATCTGTATACTTCAGCATATGGGTATGTCACAGCTAAGGTAACATTATCTAAAAACACAGACAGATTTACAAGACATTTGGCATTTTTTGATAGCAAGTAACATCAGGGCAAAACTTCAAATCAGCTAGCTCACAGTGCAAGGACTACTAATAGGTAGATCCCTTGGGACTCTTCCTGGCCTTTTCTTTCACTATTTTGTCTGGTCTAGAAATCATCCAATTCAGCTTCCTTGATTTTAATTAACTAACTCATCATACCAGGCTTTCTCTTCAGGACACTAAACTGAAATAGCAAGATTTTTTTTTTTTTTTTCATTAAATTTGTTTGCTGTACAGTGACCTCACTTGATATACAATCATGGACTTGGAAAAGGCCCTTTAAGATCATTGAGTTCAACTGTTACCCTGACACTACCAAGTCCACCACTAATCCATGTCACTAAGCACAACTTCTACACATCTTTTAAATACCTCCAGGGATGGTGACTACACCATTGCCCTGAGCAGCCTGTTCCAATGCTTGACAACCCTTTCGATGAAGAATTTTTTTCCTAATGTCCAATCTAAACCTCCCGTGCTGCAACTTGAGGCCATTTTCTCTTGTTCTATCACTTGTTACCTGGGAAAAAAGAGCAATGCCTACCTCACTACAGCCTCCTCTCAGGTAATTGTAGAGCCATAGAGTGATTTACGTTGCAAAAGACCCTTAAGATCATGAAGCCCAACTGAGTCCCTAGCACTGAATCCATGAGGATTGCAGTGTATACCTGACTCATACAACCAATAGTGTACATCAAACTTTTAGCGTAACAACTATCTGGCCTACTTTGTCAGAGAGGAATATAAGCCTTGATGTTCTGATCTGGAGACAGCTTCTGTCTGACCTCATGGATGTTTGGACCTGGATTCTGAATCACGTCAAGTCTGAACAAAACTTGTGATCCAACAAAGCAGACATTTTGAAAAAATAATGCTAAGATCATTTGGCATTTTTCAGTACTAATAATACAGTTTCAAAACACCCAATACATGTACAGGTGAAAGTCATAACACAAGCTTGCTCATTTTATGAAGTCATAAATGAATCCTGCACATTATGACCCTTTGAAAAAGTATCGATGAGTTTTACCTGTTGATGAAAGGTGGTTAATGGCGTTCCAGGAATTCCGGATGCTTTCTGAGCAGCCTGTCCCACTCATTTTGAAATCATTGGTCACTATGCTGAAAAAAGTGCCACATGGAACCAAATCACCAAACTGCCAGATTGGGGCAGAGGCTGCCAGTGCTCTGCAAAGGATATAAAAAGATCGTGAACTCTTGCAAAGTGAACTTCCATCTTCTGGTCAATATAAATATCTAACGGGTGAGTGCCAGGAGGATGGAGCCAGGCTCTTCTTGCTGAGGCCCAATGATAGGACAAGGCGCAATGGGTGAAAGCTGAGGCATAGGAAGTTTCATGCAAACACGAGGAAGAATTTTTTCACTGTGAGGGTGAAGGAACACTGGAACAGGCTGCCCAGGGGGATTGTGGAGTCTTCCTCTCTGGAGATATTCAAAACCCGCCTGGATGCGTTCCTGTGTGATCTGGTCTAGGTGATCCTGCTCTGGCAAGGGGTTTGGACTAGATGATCTTTCGAGGTCCCTTCCAGTCCCTGACATTCTGTGATTGTTATACCTTCCCCACAGCCACTATCCAAGTAGCATTCATGATTCAGCTTGGACACTGAGCCCTAGGTGAACCAAACATAATGTTGCAAAACTATGCCATAGATCTGCATGCAAAGGCTGTTGAAGGTTGTACATCCTGGACTCTTGTACAAAGATATGAGTAAATACATAAAGTAGAAACTGAGACTGGCTTACTTTCTTATGTTTCATTCTCAACAAGCATCTAGGTCTTTCTCACTAGGTGTCGTGCAAACTCAAATGAAGAGAGCTCCTGCCCACAAAAATCTACTCTCTCTAGTAGACAAAGGTAAGGGAATACTTTTGTTTCACAGAAGGGAGCTAAGGCACCAAAGAGATTAAAGATCTGCCTCAAGTCACCAGGAAAATTAAGTGCAAAGTCAGTGTTCATAATAATTTTTTTACAAAACTAACAGATAGCTCTGAAAATATCCAGAACCTGCTGATCTACAGCTGTCTGCATTAGGCAAACAATGTATTTTCCCATATTCAAGGTACCTGAATTCCTCCTCCCAATAGTGAAAAATTCAAGCCAGCTTGAACTATGGTACTTCTCCCAGTGCTGTAATATTTATAGCAGGGGAGTAGCAACTGCCTGCTTTGTGCTTGAGCAGGATAAATACACTCACCCAACTACCACATGGGGGTACTTCATCCTAAGCCAGGCTGCAAGCATTCCTCCATAGGATCCTCCTATAGCTATGACAGGGCTGTAACGGGCTCCTGCAATGGTCGTCTTTAAGTGCTCAATTAGTACTGTGAAGTCTGCCAGAGCTTGTTCTGATGTCAAGTAATTCAGACGCTTGGAGTCCTGAGGCAAAGAAAGCAAGTTATAAGAGTGATTTCCAGCAGCAGTCTTTCACAGCAGCTGTAGAGTCCTAAATCTGTGCCTGATAACAAATGAAATATTCTTTGCAGGTGTCCCTTGAAGTGCTAAAAAAAAAAAAAAAATCCCTTTTTTTTGTTTGTTTGTTTGGATTTTTTTAATCTTAGAACTGATAGTTACAAAAATAGGATAGTTGTGTGGTTCTAGCACATTTAAATCTGACTCAGGCCAACATGCATTGCAGTGGCAAGAATTACAACAGGTAGAATTATGTTTGTATAGAACACATTTAAGGAAGACAAAAGAACACACTTACGCTGAAAGACTCATTCCCAAAGGGCAAAGATTCTCCGTAATACCTGTGTTCAGCAAATACTAACATGGCATGAAGTTCTTCAGCCACATCCCACATAAAACCCTGTTTGGAGGAAAAAGACATTTAGATAAGTTGAATCAAATCTTTTCAAAGTCTCTAAGTCTGGTGTATTCCAACTCTTATTCTTTGATTAAAAGCTTTACCTATCAGAATACAACTAGAAAGACAGAGGGCAATTTGGTTCTAAAGTATCACTAAAGATATCACAAAACAGATATCCACCCAGAGACAGGGACACGTACAAAGATGATATGTATATTTTAATGCTGCAAAATATTAAGCAGTATTGTTTTGTGAGTACGCACAGGCAATCCTGCCAGAACTCCTATGGGATATGTTTAAACCACAGGAAATACAAAACCACTAGTGTGCATTTCAGATAGGACAGCCTTACAGAAAACACAAAATTTGCCTGGCAAATAAGCAATAATCTAGAGCATTGCAATACACTTATTTTCAACTAATAAATAACTACAAATTGTTATTACTTGTTGACAGCAGCTTGTTACCACCAGTTACGGAGACAGGCAGACAGAGATGGCCTGCTGACAGAAGAAAGTGTGTAAGCAGTCCTTGTGATTGCTTTGAGCTCAGCACACGCCACCTCCTGTTGTGTTACTGGACTTCGTATCAAAGCAGCTGAAAAATACCCACACTCCATTCTGCATTTATATCAGTCAGGGAAGCAAAAAATTCCACAAATCTTGTCAGAGAACAAGATTCATCTATCTTCAATTTCCAGGAGCCTCCATTTCACTTAAAATTTTTCTTATAGGGGAAAAAACCCTCTCAAACGATCAAAACCTCCCATTTTACTTGGGGAATGTGAAGTATTCGGATCAGTGCAATTTGGTCCAAAATTTTGCATTCTTAACTTGCAACACCTTATAGTGTTTTCATCTATAAATTTTCTTCACTGTTCCAGGAAGCTAATACAACTGCATCCCTTTGATTTCTATGGGCTTTGAATAGGACCCTGAACCCCCCAAAACCTTCCGTGCTTCTGTTCAGCTTCCTCTTCCTCCTACAACAATTGTAACAACCATTACAAAGTTCTCTTGAAATTATATTCTGACACCTCCTTATTTTTTCAGTACATGACTACTAGAAAGAAGGACTGTAATTCAAGAATCATGAATCTTATTTTCTACAAACCGTATTGTTGCAGAACCATGTGATGTCTCCTTCATTGCCAGTATAAAACAGTATTGGTCCATTGTCTTTCTTCCAGTACTGATCTGCTACTAGATATCGCTGCTGAAATGTAAGATTTTCATCAAATCCAAAGTGATCAATCTGTAAGAACAAGGAACAACCACAAGTTCAGAAAGCTAAACTTGATCCCGGAGTCCACTGGAAGCAATGACAGTCACTTTGCAGATAAAAAAAAAAAAGCATAAAAGTTTTACTAAGATAAAAAAAAGTAACATTGAATTAATTTATATTCTGGATACATCAAAATTCTTCCATTTTATGAAGGAAACCAGGCAAAATCACAGGCATATATGCTGAAGGAGAGATGATATTTTCAGATATCAAAAAAAAATAATCCATGCCCTTTTTACAGTATCATACTTCACACAAGATACTCTAAATATATTTAGGAAAACAGAAATCTGCTGAGGGGTCAAGAAGTATCTGATACAATAAAACTTTATCAAGAAGTAAAAAAGAGTTATTGTCTTGCAGTGTTTTGAGTCCGGGGAAAATTCCTTACCAGCCTTTTCATTTATTTAGAAAACACACAAACACCAACCACCTGTTCCTTCTCTCTCCCTTTTGGCATAAGACTGAAATTTAAACAGATTCTTGTTAGAAAGTGTTTTGGATTCTTTTTTGTATTATCATTATTCTTAGAAAATACTAATTCTCTGTAGTTGTTGTGCTATTGACAGATTTTTCAGATGGTTTTATGGTTTATTGCCAAGTTCTCCTCCTCTCCTTGTAATTTTCACTAATTCACATACTCTCTCCAATTCTTTCCACAGCCCTACAAATGCTGGAAGACTATACTCACCACTTATCCCAAACCCCCCAGTGTTCGTTTTATTCCCTTATTAGAAACTTAATTTCAATTCCAAAGGTTAGTTTTTCCGTTTTTATTCACACTGCTTTGTATGCACTATTCTCCTTGACCCTTCCCCACTCATTCACCCACACTGTAAAGTTTATCAATTGCTTTTACAAGGTAACTTCCTTCATGGGCATAATCTTAAACTCACAGAGGCTTTTACTATAAATAAATCAATAATAAAACCACCCCAAATTAAATAATGAACTTACTCCAGAAGAGCTATGCTGCTTAATTACCACGTATTCACAAATCACCTCTGTTTTTATTCATGACTTGAAGATGACCTGGAGCGTCCCAATTTTGGCTCCCATCAGTACAAAGCATCATCTTTTCCCTTCCTAGTTTCTTGCTGGTGGTAACAGCCTGACATCTGCTGGCTTGAACACCCCCTGCTTACCCATCTGCCTTTACACTGACAAGTCTACCAAGTGTCTCAGACGCTCCAGGAACAACCTGTTTTGAAAACATCTGCAAGTTAGTGTTAAAAGGAGCAAATCACACAAAAATCCAAGCACTTGCTGCTAACATAATTGCTAGGCACATTCCTCCAGGCAGCTCAGGAAAGCCTAAAGCTTGAACTGCAAGATCCAACTCTTCCACACCAAGTACTTAAATTTGCTTTTAGTCAAAGCATGGGAACTTTTCTAAGGTAGACAATCTGCTACAAAATGTCCTTTCCAAACCTTCTCAAAGTTTACTGATTCTTGGATTGGAGTGAGAGGACACTGGTGTTGCAGCTCACGGCGAGCAGAACAGCAGGAGCATCTGAAGGTCTGTGCGTGGTCCTGACAGAATTAGGAGACAACATCTTCACCCTGAAGAAGTTAACTTCAGTGACTGCTTCCAGACCCAAATAAAAATAATTTACACATGTTCTGCAGTTTTGCTCAGGGGGACCATTACTCACAGGTACATGGTGGTATTATCATGCACATATTTCAGGGCTCTTTCACCAAACTCAAGTGCTGATAACACACAATGGGCTTATTTTACACTGACAACTCACCTGCTCCTTTTTCATCTGCATGGTTGTTATTAACTTTAGTTTCACTTTCTACATCAAGCATACTCAAGAGTGATGATTAGATGTAGAAAGGCAGAACAAGGTCAGCAAGTGAGAAAGCCTTTGGTCATAAGACCACGGGATAATTAAAGAGAAGGATTAGATTAGGCACATCTAATGAAAATTGCAGTATAGTTTAATAAGCTCCAACACTATGCAGAACTAATACATCTTTTGTTCCAGGTCTGTTTGTAAAGGAGGGAAGTATCTTTTTTTCTATTTAGCTTTCCTGGTTAGGCTGTTAGCCAGAGATAAGAAAAAAAGCAGGCTTGTGTGTCCTGTCTGCCTGATATGGAATCAGCTAAAATTAAACATTTAGCTTTAAGACTTGATTCTGCATCCTTCCTGCCTGAAACCACAGTGCCAACTACAAGAATATACCACAAAAGTATTCAACTTTCCTGAACTACAAAGGTAAGTACCAAAATGTTCTTAGTGCAGGCATCTTAATAGGGAACAGACGAAAAATAGAGGGAAGGAGGGGATAAAGAAAACTAGAATAGTTTAATGGATAAGCATTCTTTTGGCACTAGGCTAAAGTTATTCAATGAGGTATTGTGTAGAACCATCTTAATGTTCCTATTCCACAGGAGCTGGAAAATTAGGATAATATTCCAATATGAATTTATTTTCCTAAACAACAGTTAATTTTTGTTTAGAGATACGATTTACTATGGTTTCTTTGTGCTGTGATTTGTCAGTCTGCTCCCACAAAACAACCCTCAAAATCCCAATGCTCTAGTGAGTCTGCCTCTCAATATTGAAAGGGAGAAAAGTACAGGAATTTAAGTTTTCTTTTGCTGGTGTTAGTAAGCACATTGATCAGTGCCATGATTCTCAATCTTAACTCTGAGCACCAATCTTAACACCTTAGACTCACTCACTGCCAACAGTCACATTGTCCTTTCCCATTCCTCCTTCAATCTATAAAATTTTGATAGCCTCACAGCAGCTAAACTGCCTTTGTTCATCATATTCATAATACATCAAACCACGGACACATCTAAGATCCCAAGCAGCACAGACACAAGTCCAGACTTCTCCAGAAAATAATAATAAAAAAAACTAATTAAAAAAATCACAACTGCCTATTACTCAGCTCCTCCATTGCTAGATGGTGGGTCTTTATACCATCTAGTAAGACAGATAACATGACTAAAAATCCCTAATTCTTGTAAAGCAGGCAGAGAAAGAGATGTCACAACTACTGGTTACTGCCAAGAAATTAAAAGAAATTCTGAATCCAGAACACCAAAACACGGTTTGGAGGTGCCTCAAGGAGTATCTTCTCAGAAGAGTAAAAACTGTTTGAAAAATGTACTAAATCGGAGGGAAGAAGCACTAGAATCAATACAAAAATCGTTAAGTGCAAAGTTTGGACACAAAGGGAAACCTATTGTTCAAGAACAGCAGATGGAGCTGCTGTGTAACCAAACTGCGCTGCAGGAACGTGTAGCGCTGCAGTGAAAGCTGCTGGTTCTCGTTCAACAAGCGCTTTCTGCCACCATCCTTTACAGAACAGGTATGAAAACAAGTAATAAACCCCACGAATTGTGGGAAATGCACTTCACAATTCAGATCATCCAGGTTTTTTCTTAGCTTTTTTTTTTCCTTAAGTCAGATTTCATTAAAAAGTTGAACCAGAAAATTTCCACACTTAGGCAAAAGGAGTAAAACAAAAGCAATGACTTTTGCAACCAGGCTTAATTAGAATAGGCCACAATGGCAAAGAAAAAAGCAGTTCAATACACATGTTTACAATACAGTAACTGTTTGTTACAAGTAACAATAGTAAAAGTTTACCAACATATATGAGGTTTTTCCAATTACAATTATTGCAAAGATGTCAGCAGTAAGTGCAGGGTCCCAAGAAACCTATCACAGCTTTGAAGTTGGCCCTGCTTTGAGGGGGAGGTTGAACCAGATGACGTGCACAGTCCCCTTCTGAAACTAAACTACTCTAGGATCAATCCAAACCAGTTATATAGCCTAAAGTTTGAAGTTTCTGTAAACAGGACTACCCAGCAAGTTTGGTTAGAAGTGAGAATACAGTCAGCAGCAACAATACAACAGCAATGTTTTACAAATCAAAGTATGGTGTAAGTAAAACACCCTGACACAGAAACAGTCATTCTGATACTAATAAAAGGAAGGATACAAATAAAAAACGGATTACTGATAGTAATGTGTAAGGCAAACTTTTGCCATCTGAAGTAGACGGGATAGGAATCATTTGGAGAGCTACAGCTGTCAGGAAAAGAAAGAGAGCAATGAATTTCAGTTCCATGTACTAAAATCTTCACGAACCTTGTTTGATTAAAATAGGAATTGAAAGGATTGATATCCCTGCTGTCCCCCAGTTGATACACAGAAATTTTACCAGTATTTCTTTTTACTCGTATTTTTTTATTGCGTTATATAGTAGCCTTACTTGTATTCTTCTCTTAGCCTCACTTGCATAGTTTAGTCACCTATTAGGCAGAGTTGATAATGAGAAACAAATTCTTGCTGGCAAAAATCAAACAGGCCTTAAGATGATTTCTTAAACCTGAGCACCCCTGATAACAAGGACAAAAGACGTCAAGATAAGCACAGAAGAGGATGATAAACACCTGGGAACTAATTTAAACTGACCTTCTAGAAGCATCCTAGGGCCAAAGGAAGGATGAGCTAACTCCATGACCATGTATGGGCAAAGGAAACCCAAAGTTCAACTAGCAGACAGTGTGATGAAGACTATGAACCACCAGCAGAGGGGGAAAAGTCCCTAACCCTAATTTTATTACACATGCCTGGACTATGTAAATGAATTCTGGGAATCATTAGCGTAAGACTGCCCTTTCAAGGAAATCTGATGACTATGTATGTTTTCTCTGTATATGAGCTGGTGTGTTTTGCTAATTCATTGGAGCACTCATGATGGAGCAATCCCCAGCACTGCAATGAAGAATGTCTGCTTAATAACAATTCCCTTGTGATTGGGTATTTATCTCGGAATCCTTACCCAGCCACACCTGGCCTCTCACCTTGGTGAGGAGCATTAGAAAGCAAGGGAGTTTGGAAGCTCCAAATTTTGTTTCAGGATCCCCGTGTATTTTCCTGCATGTCTTTGAGTCCAAAGACTTACAAAGCATCTGGGGAAAGCACACACACAACAGCTTGCTTAAGAGGCAGCCAGCACCAGATGGAGGACTGCAGCCACTACCCAAAGCATGGCTGCTAAGAACCACACTCACAGAGTTCTATTATAAACAGCAGTAGGCAGCACGAGACACTATGCCCAAGTGGCTGATAAGGCTCCAGACTGAAGGCTTAAGTCAGCAGCTTTGATCCTTTAGCTCAGGGAAACCTTCTACAGTGAAGTGCAGCTCATAGGCTCAGGATGAGAAGCCTTCTCCACACCAGTCCACTGAAATGAACCCACAATGGAAGGAAGGGCCAAAACCCGCCTTGCTGCTTTACGCTTGCCGTATGTGGCATTCTTCGGCTTTACCTTATATGTGCACATGCATCACATGCTTTTGTTGAGTTCTCAAAGATTACTTATCTCAGGGTGGGTTATTTTAATGTGCTTTTTTTGTGATTTTAGAAGTCCATCTAAAATAAAACAAGCCGCTCTGCCACACATGTCCCCTGGGGAGGTGACAAAAAAGGCACAACAGATGTTAGTTGTTGTGCAGATGTTAGTCTGCTTAATATACTCCTGGTAGTATTCAGGAACTAGGGAAATGAGTGAAGCAGAACAACAGAACAGGACATGCGGGCTAAGACCCACTTCCTTCTAAGCAGCACTTTAAGGTCACTAGTGATTACAGGGATGGAACAGCAAATCCAAGCTTTTGCCAAAAGAAGACTATAATCCACAGGGTATCTTCTACCCAAAAGCATTTAATATCATTCAAGGTGGTAAGTCAGCACATGATTGTTTTGTGCTTTTGAGTTTGTCAAAATTGTGAGGGTCTGAAAGCTTCTCTGTCGTGCCTTGAATTTTGATCCTCTGTGCAATAGCTTGTATTTTCCAAACTTGGATATTCCATATGAAATCAAGTCAGTTGTTTTACTGGTGGGAAGCCAGGGGATTTTAGGAGTCATGCTCCATACACTCATGGAGTTGTTTTGAGTGCTCATCCTGTTGGAATTATTTCCCGAGGACAGGAAGATACAGGATAGTCTGAGGATATCCTCCTGCGTGAACTGCAGTGTGGGCAGTAGCCTCTTTGGGTTTTCACTGATGTGTTTCTATTCCTGTTTCTACTCCTGACAGGCTGCAGGACTCCAGTCAGCTGGCCCCATTAGTTTTGTTTTCTCTTATCTTTGCTTCCGCCATTAAAGTTGCAAATTTATGAGGACAGTGATTATCTTGTGATTTTGTACAGCATCGCGTTCAAGGAGGGGCACGAGTTCTGTTACAAGTACTACTACATATACCTAAATATTCAAGCTCATAAAAACCATTGTAGCAGTAGAGTTCCACTGAGGAATAAAACCCAAACTCAAACACTAATTATATCCTCATAGCAGGGGAGACAGAACCAGAAATGAAAGCTAAATAAAAGGCAGCTTTAAAAAAAAAAAAAAAAAGTCTCCTTCCCTGACACTATTGTAGTCACTTTGTTTCCTCCTATCGCACATTTGTGCGTATCACAGTCTGCCAGGACTGAGGCTTCATTTCACCAGCAGCTGGTAAGATTCTCTCAGTTTGTGCCTGCTCATTTAGTGCAGAAAAAAATAGAAAAAAAAATTACATTAAAATCAAGGTTAGCTTTCTTTTACCTTTTCCATTTTAAATGCAAGGCATTAGGTGTTTCCTTGCTTTCTAAGCTGATGATACCTGTTCAAGCGACAGCAGAGATTGAAGATTATCATGACTTTGTTGAAATGCATAATCATTTGATGCTCTGTGGAAGAGCAGGAAGATGTAAAATGAACCTTCTCGCATCAGGCTATGTTAACCCACTAACTTGAAAGTCCTACACAAATAATGTAAGACAACCGGAAGAGATGGACTCTATGTCATTGTAACCTTCCACATGCCCCATAATTGTGAGGGTTTGTTCACTAGATTTTATTTCACCTGTTACATTTAACAAAACATACAGACATAAGTTAATCATCAGCCAGCAATGTGCCCTTGTGGCCAAGAAAGCCAATGGTATCCTGGGGTGCATTAAGAGTGTAGCCAGTAGGTCAAGGAGGGTGTCCTCCCCCTGTACTCTGCACTAGTGAGGCCATATGTGGGGTGTTGTGTCCAGTTCTGGGCTCCCCAGTCCAAGAAAGACAGGGAACTATGGGAGAGAGTCCACCAAAAGGCTACAAAGATGGTTAGGGTGCTGGAACGTCTCTTACAAGGAAAGGCTGAGAGACCTGGGGCTGTTTAGCCTGAAGAAGAGAAGACAGAGGGAATCTTATCAGTGCTTATCAGTATCTAAAGGGTGAGTGTCAAGAGGATGGGGTCACATTCTTTTCAAGCGAAGCTCAGCAACAGGACAAGGGGCAATAGGCACAAACTGCAACACAGGAAGTTTCATCTGAACAGAAAGAAAAAGTTCTTGACTTTGAGGGTGACAGAGCCCTGGAACAGGTTGTCCAGAGAGGTTGTGCAGTCTCCTTCTGTAGAGACTTTCAAGAGCCACGTTGATATGTTCCTGTATGGCCTGCCCTAGGTGATCCTGCATTGGCAGGGAAGTTGGACTCAATGGTCTCCAGACGTCCCTTCCAACCCCTAACATTCTGTGATTATAATGCATATGCTTTTTGCCTACTAATTGATTTCAACTTCTGTTCTACTAGTGCTGGTCTGAGCAACAGTTACCAATTTTTCCTTGGCGGGAATTACATTTCAGCCAAACACGCTCCCTAAAACAAATGCAGGCTGAATATCCTTGTAATGGAAGGTTCTCTTCCATTGTGACTATGTCCTTGTGACTGGCCTTTGACTAGAATCACGCTTCATGTATTTTACTCAAGCTTCTTTTGTGCTGCAGAAGCCATGTCACCTGCTCTTGGGAGGTTGTAACTGTTTAAGGAAGTTTGTTTTTAGCACTCATTTATCACTTCAGTGATTAAAAAGCACTGACAAGTAAAGCCTCTGACAGGAACTCTACCCCTGCCCTGAGTCACACAGTTTGGACAAGGCAGTTGAAGAGACCAAAGAACATTTAGACAGCTACAGGACACGCTGTAGGAAAGCACCCAACTACTCAGGTCAGCCCTTGTTAGAAACAAACAGTTCCCAAACAATATATGATGAAACATCATTTTTATGTTGGAAACATAAGCAGCTAACAAAGTGGTTTTAACTTCCACAGACCATTAGTAGCTTTGTGATGCAATTGAAACTCCAGATTCTGCTCTCCATGTAAAAATGAAGTCCATGAAAACATTTAGGCTTTTAATTACTTAGCTATGAAATCCTCCAGCTGTCACAGTGAAAACGTAATTCTCTGTTAAAACTCCTCCAGTTGGAAGGGCAGTCTGAGAGGTCCCACAGGCTCTCCCAAAATTTTCTGCCCCAGACTTGAGGATCACAAAGCTCCAGCACAAGGGAGAGAATGGGTGACCGAAGCAGGAGATGGCAGGAATTCCTTCAATCAGCTTTATGGCCGATGGTCCTTAACCACACTCCGCATTCTCCTGCCACTCTGTTCTCCAAGCAATGGAGAGGCTGGTGCTGCTGAGAATCACTCAGTTACATTATAAATTTGTAACAAATTCCTATGGTGATAAACACGCCAAATATTCATGTCATTGAGGCTTCCATTCAAGGCATTATTATCCTGATGAAATTCTTCTACAAGGCAAGGCGTAGGGAGCAACCAGGTCAGAGCTATATTACCCAAAGTGTGTTATTTCCTGAGGCTGAAATAAGCACAAAGAGGATGCACTATACCAGCAAAAAACAAAGTTACCCTTGTGAAAGGTCTCTCAGACCCTTAACAGGCAACAGCTGTAATTTTTTCCATCTGCCTTCCAGATTGAATTACAAATCCATCACATTTGGAAGATTAACTTCAGAGGAGTGGAAAAAACTGGACATGAACCTTCAATATGTCACATATTAAGCAGTATAAAAATATTCCATTTTTGCTGAAAGCATCCTAAAGCTTTGGGGAGGACTAATTGTTTAAACAAAAGACTTTCCAAAGTAAGTTTGATCTTCTCTGATCAAAGCAGTTTTCATTTGAAAGGCTTCCTCTGTCATTCTCTTTTTAAACAAAGACATGAAGAAAACCCAGCATTTTGGATTCAAGACAGTATTTTTATTTAGTCACATTAAATATTTAAAACACTTATACCGCTCCCCCCCCAAAAAAAAGGCCTAGAACTTTCTACTTTGCCAAATATTCAACTTTGCCAAAGGTTCAACTCAAGTTGCAATTGTTTACTTCCCAAATTTGCAGAGCTACAAAGAAGTTACTCTCTTCTATTTTCTCCCACCCTTAGTTCAACGACTACTATTTGTATTTTATTTTCTACAGCTAATCCCACACAAGACAGGGGATCCAAGGAAGAAGAGGCAGAGATAGTGAAAGCAAGCAGGAAAAATACCCTGTCATCTGTCCAGATATTCTTCTATTTAGACAAAGCACAGACAAAATGGCAACAGCTCAGTGCAGGGATAGTAGCTTATTTGCATTAAAAGACACTGAACACCTACATAAGGTCCAGAGCTAGAATTTTACACATGCCACTGTGGCTCGTTTGTTTAATAGCCACCCATTCTGACAAGTATCTTGGGGGGGGGTGTGTGTGTAATTTCAGAAAACAAAGGAGCAAAGCAGCAATTAGTCTGACAGACCTTATGCAATAGCAAAAATATCATGTAGCAATTGTTACTTTAGCAAGCTTGCAACGTATCTGAACATTGAAGAAATGTCTGCTTGCAGAGCTCCAAGACACTGGTAGGTAGTGCTACAGGGAGACCAGTAGCATTCAGGGAAACAGAATCATAGAATTGGTTGGAAGCAACATTTAAGATCATGAAGTCCAACTGTTAGCACTGCTGAGTTCACCACTAAACCATGTCCATAAGCACCAAATCCCTGTACCTTTTAAAGACCCCCAGGAAGGGTGACTCCAACACTTCCCTGAGCAGCCTCCCCCAGTGCCTGACAAGCCTTCTGGTGAAGACATCTTTCCTACTGTCTGATCTAAACCTCCCCTGGCACAACTTGCAGCCATTTCCTCTTGTCCTATCACTTGTTACTTAGGAGAACAGACCAACACCTACCTCAATATAACCTCCTTTCAGGTAGCTCTGGAAACGGGAGGATCTCCCCTGAGCCTCCTTTTCTCCAGGCTAAACAACCCCAGTTCCCTCAGATGCTCCTCATAAGACTTGTTCTCTTAGACCCTTCACCAGTTTTGTTGCCCTTCTTTGGACATGCTCCAGTAACTCAATATCTTTCTTGTCGTGAGGGGCCCAAAACTGCACATGGCATTCAAGGTGCAGCCTCACCAGTGCTGAGTGCAGGGGCATGATCACTCCCCTAGTCCTGCTGGCCACACTATTTATGATAGCAGGATGCTCTTGGCCACCTTAGCACACTGCTGGCTCATGTTTAGGTGGCTGTTGACCAGCACTCCCAGGTCCTTTTCTGCCAGGCAGCTTTCCAGACACCCTTTCCCAAGCCTGTGGCATTGCCTGGGGTTGTTGTGCTGCAGATGCAGGACCCAGTACTTGGCCTTGTTGAACCTCATACCATTGGCCTCAGCCCATCGATCCAGCCTGTCCAGATCCCTCTGTAGAGCCGTCCTACTCTCAGGCACACCCGCCTAATCTTGCCTTGTCTGCAAACTTAGGGAGGGTGCCCTCGCTCCCCTCATCCAGGTCACTGATAAAGATATTAAACAGAACTGGTCCAAATACTGAGCCCTGGGGAACTTGTGAGCAGCTGCCAACTGGATTTACCTCCATTCACCACCACTCTTTGGTCCTGACCACCCAGACAGTTTTTATTTTTAAATAATATTCATGGATCCCTCCAAGTGAAATGTTTTTCTAGAGATTGCTCTAGTCTACCACAGAAACACCCAGGTCTCTTGTCAAAACCATTACAAAAGTTCTGCAGTGGCTGAAAACCTCTAGCAAACATATGGATAAACAATAACTTTATTGGTGCAGTCAGAACCCTGATTTGAGCTGGACCACAGATGTTTTTATTCTGGTAGCAAAGCAACAGAGGCTCTCAGGTTTTTATCCCAGAAGATTTTTTTATTTAAATTTTTGTTTCCCTTTTTACATTTCAAAACAAGCAAGAACAGCCTCTGAAAAAGTCCACAGACATTGCTAAAAGCCATTTGCCATCATCTTGTAGGACAGGAGTTCCTCTTTAAGAGTGGGGGGAACTCCACAGTCCATCCCTACCTACCCCAGTAGCAATGACATGAAGGACTAAACTGCACACTTGCAGGTGACTAGCCATTTATCACCATATAGGAAACACTATAGAAAAGGCAGCACTTCTGGAGCAACATGTAGTTCTGAACAGCTTTTGTGGAAGACTTGGTTTTCAGGCAGCCATGCAGAAGGGCAAAGTAAGATGCTGTTTTGAGGCAGAAATCAAATGTTTTGTCAATGCTAATTTTGCTTTCACCCACTTCCTCTAGTTTGGTCTGGCTTCAGTCCAAGGTCTGCTGAAGTCAAGGGGTCTGGTGCCCATCACTTTCTGTTCCTGTTGTCTTGAAAGCAAGTTTCTGCATGAAAACTACCATCTAAGTCTATCTCTGACTTTTTTTTTTTTTCTTTTCTCCACACTAAGTCCCTCTGTGGACTCTTTTTAGAAAGCTTTTTTTTTTTTTTTTTTCCTCACAATGCAAGAAATCTTACTCCCTTTGGAAGCAGAATAAATAAACTAGGAATGAAAGGAGATGCACCAGCATGTCCATATCAGCAGTCAGGAAAAGTTAGGGCACAGTATCATAGGTCCATGCAGGCAGGGCTTTCAGTGAAAGAACACACTTCTCAGATCTTACTTACGAACAGCTTTTCCAGATAATCTTCATCTAATGACTCTCATTTTAAGCCTGACACAAGGGTAAGCTTATGTACATAAACTTAGAATCTTGGCTGAAGGAGTGAGTAATAGAAGGTGGCATTATGTCAATTTAAAGATAGAAACAACAATCCAAAAATGATCAGAAGTTTTGTTCTTTGCTCTCTGCACATGTTTAGAGAACAGCAACCACACCATAGGACAACTGATAGCAGTAATGCCACTTGGCAGTAGTGCTGGAACAGTGCTGAATGTCAGCAAATGCTCCACACATGCCTGGGCTGAACTGAAGCATATGAGAGAGCAACTAAAAATTTACAATAAAAAAGAAAATTATCTCCCTACACTGCAGGCACAGAGGACAGTATCTACTGACTGTGCTTAAAAGAAATGCAATTCACATTCTTTTGTCCATATTTAATTTTCTGAATTCATATGCCGGGAGGGGGCGGGGAAGAAAAAAATAAACCATTTTGCAAGTATACAAAAGACAACTGAGTACAGCTTGGTTTTCTCCACTACATTTCTTACAAGTTTCACTGCTGTAGATACAAAATCTAAATATTCCAGACTGTATGAAATAAATAAAATCAAGGCATTCCTTCAGCTTTTGAAGATTTAAAATGAAATATTGAAGTGTGACCTCTAGTCTCCCATTAATTTGGCGTAACGTTAAAAATTACCTGCACGGTCTATGTCAACTTCTTATGCTGTTGGCTTGTCTTGATCCCCTCAAATTCAGATGAGGAAATCAATATGGAACACATCAGCATCAAATCCCACTTTGAACTTTATTTTTCTTCCTGTCTCCCCATCCAGCCCTCCCCAAAAAAACCCAAAAAAACCAAACAAACAAAAAAAACCCAAGTAACTCAGATCTAAGACTTTGATTCAACTGCTAGAAGCTCACAGGCAATTGGTGGAAGTCAATATGACTTCAATGAAGTTAGGAAGATTTCTCATGCACGTCAAGCTTGATACTTCAGCCATAGGTAGTTTTGTTTATTGTTTAGTCCTTTAGACTTTAATAAAGACTGTCTAACAGAAATCTTTCAGTGGCCTATTAGAACTTGTAATGATAAAAGCTAGTGAGCTAAAAAAGTGTTTATTTTGAGAAAGCATAGTGATCACTGGTGCTTTTTGTAGCTTCTAGTATTAACTGCTCACTTGAAGGAAAAGGCTGCAAGTTGGGAGGAAATTAAGTGTTTCCTGCTTAATTTGAGAACCTGATGTCTGCATTGTGACCCACAGATAAGTAGTGCATAAAAATAAAGATTCACTGACAGGCTTTAACAAGTACTTCCCTGCTTTCCTGTCCACTGAATAAGAGCTATTGTTTCTGCTTATAGACCTGGTTTATAGCTTACAGCTCCTGTTTGAAATCACACTATGAAATCACAGAGCAAGAGCTGCCAAGCACTCCTGTACTACTTGATGAGTAAAACATATTCCAAGTAATTCACCTCAGAGACAAACATCAGCATCACTTCTTCTCCAATCACTGACATAACTTTTAACTGGTACCAAGGGGCTCTAAAAAAGCACTTTGTTTTTTCCTTCACCAGAAGTTAAAACTGCTACTGTATTGTGGTGCCAGACACAAAAAACCAAACCCATATTAACCATTCCCGACATCTGGTACAATTCCAAGACAGCAACCTGAGTCTCAACAAGATGCTGAAAAAGGTGCTAACCAGAATTAAAACCGTTAACCTCAGTTCATCTTACTATCTTTAAATGCAAGTTTTGGGCCCATGGTTGAGAACTACTCCATTAAAAGAGCTTATATATAGCTATTGCATATGTTTTTAGTGACACGCATTTACATACAACAGTGAAAATTTCAGATGCCGAAAAATGTCAAATTGGATTAAAGAAATCTTGTTCCGTAACTGTAAACTTAACTTCTCATGAGTACAAGAGATGCAACATTGGCTTTAGAGCAAAACCGCACCCTTAGTTTGGATTAATTTGATAAATTAACACACTGAAATCAAACAGATGATCCAATGATCCAACGTCTTCACCACACTTTCCTTTACTATGCACATTCATGCAGCCATCCGACTGAAGTCAGGGGGTTTTTTTGGCATAGTACTGATCTTCAGTTAGAGCAGGAAAATAATGGGATTCACTGGGTTGCTCTAAATTGGCCCTTCCTGCAATACATCTGAAAAAATAAATCTTCACTTCTCCTCTGCAGTCGTCAAAGTCTCTTTTCTGGCTTGAAACTTGCATTCTAATTTTCACATTTTCCATCAAGACTTGCATTTTCCATGCCTCAAAACTTCAGTCTGTAACAAAATAGGGTATAAAAGACAACTGATACAGCCAGAAATAAGCCATTACTTTTCAAACTTCATTACTGTGAAGCTTCAAAGCTTCCTTTTACGTACACACAATATAAAGCACAGACATGTTAGAGCACAAAGACCTGCATATTATTTTACCAAGGTATGAAATACTGACATTGGTATGAAATCTAGGAAGTTATTAAATGCAATCAGAACCCATCTTCTGGAAACAGTAACACAATTGAAATGTATTTGTTCAAAAGACAATGTGATTGAAAGACCAGGCTCAGTAACTTGCTGAACAGAAGTGAATTTGTACTTTTTACATTGGTTCTTAGACAAACTGATAGCAGTTCACAAAGCAAGTGATGTGCTTAAAGTGTGACTGGGGTGAAGGGTCCACCAGGACGTTAAGTCTCACACAGCCAGTTATCAAATTGAGTGAAGAGGCACCACATCCACTCTCTAAGAAAACAGTTTATCAGTGAGAAGCTTTCAAATATCAGGAAATTTAAGGCATCATCCTCTCAGCACTGCACTTCAGGCACCACAAGTTCTCAGGCTATGGTTTTTGTAACATTGGTATGTCCATTGAAGACAGGACTGCAGAGGTGCAAGACAAGGCTCCCCTAAGATCAGAAAAGCCACCTGACTCCAGACCCTACCTGCTATGCTATGAGATTATTTATCCTTGGGCAAAGAGAAGTAGATGGCTCTTCGATGCCTCTCCAAGTCCTTCCAATGAATTTGAACTGTGGTTACAGACACAGATGCCTACAAAGAAGCCACTCAGACAGTGGTAGTCTTCCTGCAGCTCTATACATCCTACATATTATCTCTAAACTTGAGGTTTGGATGGGTTAATTGAACACAAATTAGAAGCAGTCTTTCAGCAAGAAAGCTAACAAAGCAGAAGTCAGAATGGTCTTGCCTACAAAAGTCATACTAGTACATCAGAAAAGCTGAAAAGGTGACTAACTTCCCCAATATAGATACAATTTATTGATGTAAAGATGTGGGTAATGAAAGAATTTCTCCTTCAAGGGCCATCTTCTAATCTAGGTCAGCATGAGGTACTTTACTGTGATAATTTCACTCAGGCATTGGAGGAGTAGAAGTCTAAAAGGCATCAGCTACTTTTGAAGAGGGGCTGGGGGGAACACCTCCATGCCAAAACAGTAAGAGTCAAGGACATAAATAGGTCAGTATGCAAGCTAAGATCCTAGTCACACTGACACAGACATTGCTTGACATGTTTCTCAGTATTCTAAACTTTAGCCCTGTCATCAGAGATGTCTGCTACTTAAAATTGTAAACAGGAGGCAGTTCCATGTAAATGAGCATTGAGCTGAACTCTGACCCTGTTATTTCTCCATTTTTATGAAAGCAGACTTAAATATCATTGCTTCTCAGTAAAGGCTGACACTAAAACCTCAAGCAACACTACAGGTCTATAGGACTTCATGCCAAGAGGCTTCATTTAGAGACCGTAATCCCACATGACAATTCTCAGCTTCTGAAATTCAGTTCTCCAGTGTGCAACACTAATCAATTGTTCAGTGCTCAAGGGGGATTTTTAAGCAATAGGATTCATGCAAGGAATCTACTTAGACTTCACAAAGTTTTCTTGTGTAAGTATTAAACATTTAAAGATTCTATTCAAAGAGGTTTGGGTTTTTATATATATACACACACACCAGGTTTAAGAAACATTTCCTTTCTGATAGCATAATATTTCACCCCATTATGAAGATAGTTTCAACTGATGTTGAAAACCATTGAAGGAAGAAACAAAAATCAAACCAGGAACTTTAAGAAGAAAGACTCAGCAACATGGAACAGAAACAGATGATTCATGCCATAAGCAACTATAATGTAAATAATTAAACTTCAACAATCCTGAGAGGCAGCAAAGTATCACCACTCCTATTTAATATGTTAATCATGGTATTTATGTTCCACTACATAATCATAATGTAATCACAAATTCCCAGCTCAGAGCACTCAGTGCACGTTTCATAAAGCCTAAGGAGTTTTCCTGACAGTTCTGCACTCCATGCTACTGATAATAACCAATCTTATGCCCTCCGTGTGATTAGGCCTCTTAGGCTAACCCTACATCTTTCAAGTGCCAGGCGGCAGCTTCAAATCTTGAGTACAAAAAAAAATACATGAATATATACATGTCTCCCACCACATCCAACAATATCAGTAAGTCTTTGGACAAGGACAGCAAGGACTTCAAGGCCTGTGACTAGGGCCTCTCCTCCCTCCAGCAAATACCCTCAGCCAACACAATTTTGTCTGAAGTAGGGAAAGAGAATGTGAAAGAGACTGAAGGGAGCAGGATACAGTACCAGCTTTACAGCAGGATGTTACTACAACTCTTCCCTCTCTCAACATCTGTCTACCTCCCAAAAGCCCCAGATCTCAGATACACAGAAGGTCTGCCACTTTGCTGGCAACTGGAGGGGACACGGGCCATCTCTGCCAGTAGCTGAGGAGAGCCAGGGGATACCACAACCCAGAGAGGGGATGAGGACAGAGGTGTAACACCGCAGTGACAAAGGGTGGTTCAGACCATGGCACTGAATTATTATAACTGATACTATGACAGCAATGTGGAACAACCCATGTGCCAGAACAATTGGGTGTCATGCTTAAGAGTTACAACACTACCACGAGATTGATATCCTGGCCAACACTGACCACAGATTGCACAAGGCATCTGCAGTATGTTACCAAATTAGCTTCGGGGCTATTACAATACTTAATAGAGGGACTCAAATCACTAAAATAGACACATCAAATCTTCTCATTTCCCTCATTCCAGCCTAAGTTCACCTTCTACAAAACTGAAACAGACAGTGAATCCATGTATTATTCAAGATTCCTGCGAATTAAAAACCTTCTTCTGACCACTCCGTAGGTAGACCTGCACATGAAATACAGATGCAGACTACAAGCCCCATTCTTATCAGACCAAAAGAATACTAGAAAAGCGTCCTCTCCCCTTACTACACCTCCCAGTAAGAGGAACCATTACCTCCCCTGCAAAAATCAGGTACAGCGCAGGAAAAGATGCAAGCATTCCCCAATGTGTACAAAGGAGAACTGTCGACCATTTCTGTGAAAACCTATAATCAAGTGGTGTTTCGGGTTTTCTGTAAGGAGACCACACCAGGGCTTGTATCCAAAATTGCAGAGTCCTCTGTCCCATCCATGGGCTATGGATTTTGACAATAAATTGCAAGGAGAATTGTTAGAGAAGACAGGCAAACAAAGCTCTGGTTAGTAAGAGATATCTGTTCTGTATATAAAACAAAACCACACAACTTCTATTTGCAAATACCATCAGGGCACAACTGAGGTCCCAGGCCCCCCTCTGTCAACATGCTGTGCAGAATGTTTCGGAATGTAAAATTAGTTTTAGGGTATGGTGCATGGATACAACAGAGCAGACTACTTCACTGGAATATGCAAGACCTGAAATATCCAAAGAGATCAAATATACCAAAGGGGTCAAGCATTGCAACATGCAGAAATCTGCGAAAAGCATACAACTGCCGACTCTGTGCCTAAACAGAACCAGAGCACCATTCAGGTTGGAAGAGATCTTTTAAGATCGAGTCAATTGCAAACCACTAAACCACGTTCCTAAATGTCATGTCTACATATCTTTTTAATACCTCCAGAGATGACAACTCAGCCACTTCCCTGAGCAACCTGTTCCAAATGCTCAAGAACCCTTTTGGGGAAGAAATTTTTCCTACTATCCAATCTAAACCTCCCCTGGCATAACCTTCTTGTGCTGTTGCTTGTTACTTGGGAGAAGAGACTGATCTCCACCTCGCTACAACCTCATTTCAGGGAGTTGTAGAAAGTGGGGCATAAATGAGACATACAATAAAAGGCCCCCTGAATCTCCGTGCAAACTCCCTGTCTGTAGCTGCACTTGGCCAGGCTGTGGGCAAACTTCTAAGTAACAGAACCTGCACTGGCAGCACATCAGCATGGGCCTCCCTGAGGGGATTTCACAGACACATAGAATGGCTTGGTCTGGAAGGGACCTTAAAGATCATCTAGCTCCAACCTCCTTGCCATGGGCAGGGACACCTCAACTAGACCAGGTGGCTCCAAGCTCCATCCAACATAGAAGATGAAGGAAAGAACCTGCACAGATGCACAGTGACTCTGGACAATCTGAGTGCCTCAACACCTTCAGAGTAAAGAATTTCTTCCTTACATCTATTCTAAATCCATCCTCTTTCAGCTTGAAGCTTCACCCCTTGTCCTACCGCTACACTCCCTGAAAAACTGCCCTTCCACAGCTTTCCTGTAGGCTCCCTTCAGCTACTGGAAGGCTGCTAGAAGGTCTCCCCGCACCCTTAGCTTCTTCAAGCTGAACAACCCCAACCCTCTCAGCCGGTCCCCAGAGGAGAGCTGCGACAGCCACCCCATCATCTTCCTGGCCTGCCCCGGGACTTGCTCCAACAGGTTCCTGTTGCTATGCTGTCCCTATGCTGGGGGCCCGAGCTGGACACATCAGGTGCGGTCTGACCAGAATGCAGCACGGGGCAGAACCCCCTCCCTCGCCCTGATCGAGACGACGCTTTCGACGCAGCCCAGGGCGCGAGGGGCTCCCGGGGCTGCGAGTGCTCAGTGCCGGCTCACAGCCACTTCTTCACCCGCCAGCACCCGCAGGTCCTTCTCCGCAGGGCTGCTCTGCGCCCACTCCCCGCCCAGCCCATGCCTGTGCTGGGACAGACCAGACCCAGCTTCAGGACCCTGCACTTGGCCTCGCCCTGGGCGCATTAAGCCCCGCGCAGCACTCAGGACACACCGCGGTTACCGAGGCGTTGCCGTTCCTACCGATGTGCCGGTTCCAGCGCTCCGGGACGAAACCGGGCTTTTGTCTGCCGGCCTCAGGGACGGACCGCGCTGAAAGGAAACGCGCCGTCACCCGAACAAGGGAACGAGCAGCAGGCGGCAGCGGCGCGTTCCCTCGGTGCCCCGGGCCCGCATGGGAGGGAGAGGCCGGCAGGTGGTACCGCGGCCGCGCTCACGTCCCCCAGCTCCGGCCCGGGGGACCCGCCGCCCGCGGCGCGACTCTGGGGCAGCCCAGAAGGCGGAAGTGTGCGCTGCTGAGGGCCGTTGCTGGGGGCGGGGACGAGGCGGCTCTCACCCAATCGTGGCGCAGTCCGGCGGCAGCACCGCCCCACCTGCCCAATGAGATACCAGCCTCGTTGTCACACGTCCTTAGTACGGCACCTAGAGACGGGGAGGGCGGATCACGTGCCTCAGCCATCCAATCGCTGTCTCCTTGCAAGGGCGCCGCTCATCCGAAAGGTCGTCGCAGCCAATCCTGAAAGCGCGCGCGAGCTGTCCCGGTCTCTCGCAGCCAATCGGAAAGTCCCGCTACTCAGTGCCCACCCGCCAACGTGTAGCGATTACCCCGCCCACCCCGGGGGCGGGCCGCAGTTGCGCTGCCTGCCGAGAGCGCCCGCGCGGCGCCGCCTTCTCCGCTGGGTCCCGCCGCCCGCCGTTCCCCGCGGGGCCGGCCCGGGGCAGCCCGCGGGCGGGGGCAGCGGGGCCGCTATAAAGCGGCGGGGGGGCGGCAGTCAGAGTTGGTTTG